>CATIWK010309612.1:0-11316 GCA_949634005.1 Mallotus japonicus | reverse complement strand
ACTGTTTGTTCCTTAATTGGTTTAGAATAAATGTGAAATATACTAAAAATTGATTACAAACATTACCCTCAATAGATATAGTATCAAACAGAGTAGACCTGAGGACTATGATTCATACAGCTGACCCTAAATAGTTCAGGGCTAGGGCTCAGTTTGTTCTAAAGTTGAGTAAAGTGATTTACAATCATAATTTTTTAAATGTTAAAAACTTAAAAATATAATTAAAAATAAATATTTTAAAGGAAGTTAATTATTAAATAATCACACTTTTAAGAATATAATATGAAATTAAAAAAAGAAGGTAAAAACACAAATCTATTTAAAAGGATATTTTTGACAAAAATTAAAATTAACTTGAATTCTAGATTTATACCAAACACAATATAACATAATATGGAATTCATTTGAAATGAATTCCACAAACTATTCATTGGTACCAAACACACTTCATTAATAAAAATTCATTTGGAAATGAATTCTATTTGGAATTCATTTTCAAATGAAATGAATTTTTTAGTGGAATTAAACCAAATAAGGCCTTATACCAAACACACTCTTAATCATATTCAAAAGCCTCGAGACATTTCCTTTAAGCTCACTTAACAAGTGATTCAAATATTTGGTTAAAAAAAGAAGAAAAAGTGCATGGTTCTAATATTTTATGATAAAGAACAAAAGTGATTCTAATATTTTGATAAAGAAAAAGTGATTCTTACACAAGACAAAAACAAAAATTCTAATTTCTTATGATAATAAAGGGATTCTAAATATATTATGCTCAAAAAAAGAAAAAAGTGGCTCTAATATTTTATGACTAAAAAAAGTGGTTCTAATATTTTATGATAAAAATAAAGGTCTATTAATTTCTATTGGTTTAAATAATAAAAAATTTGTATTCTCTTAAATAAAATTTTGTGCTCGAATCTTATATATATAGAGAAAATAAATATTTAAGTTTTCCATGTTTTTTTTAAAAAATTTATATGTAAATGCGTATAAATTTTCTTTAAGGACAAATTTGTTCATCGATATGAACGTTGGGGTAAAAATGTACCATTGTCTAATATCTCTTTTATACATGTCAGATGTAGTGGACCCACTAACACTAAAAATTAATGTCATTTATGAGAGGGGCCTAAATGTGTCATTTTCAAAATAAAAAGGTTGTTGTTGTACCTTGAAGATTAGAGTAAAGCACTAAAGGTATACTTACACCTTTTTCCTATTCCTAATGATTCAACATGAGCGGCTCTAATATCACTTGCTGTTAAAATTCAAAAATTAAATTACAATCCTAGAACTAATTCTTATGCTAAATCAATAGAAGTCATAAGATAACAGTAGCAGAAGTGTACCTAAATCCACAATTAATCTCCTTAGAGTCGTGCGACTGGCCTTTTAGGTCAGTAAGTTTTCTAAGAGAATGTCTTTAGATATTATTTATGTGCTTCTATCTAATAATGAGATTTAGAAAAGAAAAATATATGATACATATACAAACCATAACCACCTATATATAAATAACTTTCGTATTATCATTTGGTATTTTTTTAGCCCATCGTTGAAGCAGAAATTATATTAGACTTTACATATTAAAGGCCCCACCCTTTAGATATATTAAAGTTCAAAATTATCTAGACCTAAATGAACACTTTTATACGAGCTCATCTTGTATGATAGCCTGCAATACGTAACCTTAATATATAAGCCAAATGTTAGATTAAGGATTCAACACTATGGAGTTTTAACACTTTATAACTATTTATTTTATTAGAACTTTTATCCAATTTGTAAATAATATATCAATTAATATTCTATACAATTTGTCTTATCAAATTTTTATCAACTTTTTAATCATTAAATGGGTCAATATCAAGTTAAGTTACCATTTTAAACATAATTTATGACATAAATTAAAAAATCGTTTGTATTTTTAGATATGGAGAAAAGGAAAGAACAATATAAAATTCTAAAAATATTAAGTAATAGTATTATTATTATTATTATTATTATTATTATTATTATTATTATTATATGTAAGTAAAACATATCTTTCATTCTTATAATTTTTTAAATTACAAAGGCATAATACATCCGTGGCCTCCTGTACTTGTCATTTTTTGTTAGTTTGACACCTCAACTCATAGTTTTGACATTTTAATACTTGAACTCGTCAAAAATATAATTTTGAAACCCCTGTTAGCACACGTGGATGAAATAGCAAATCAACATATGTCACATCTCAATGGTTTGACTTAATAACTTTGATATATAAATGAATGTATATTAAACAATGATGGAGTACAGGGCATAAATATACAAGGAGATTGTAGTGTTTGTATTGTAGTAATACACTACTATGTAAAGCTTATACTGTACCGTAAATATAAGAGTAAATACAAGAATTAACTATGTTAATAATTTATGCTGTAATACCCCCCCTGCAAGCCGACGGGGAGTGAGGAATCAAACGAAGTTTGGAGCAGATGGAATGAAATGGCTGAAGTCCTAGAGGCTTGGTAAATATATCACCAAGTTAATCTTTGCTTGAAATAAAGGCAATGTGCAGAGCACCCTTTTTAACTTATTCACGCACAAAATGAAAGTCAAGTTCAATGTGTTTTGTTCTTGCTTGAAAAACAGGATCGGAAGACATGTAAATGGCTCCAATATTATCACATCAAAGAGTGGGTGGAGAAGAACATTGAACCCCGAATTTCATTAAGAAAAGATTGAATCCATAGAAGCTCAGCTGTAGTGTTAGCTATTACCTTGTATTCACTCTCAGATGAAGAGTGAGCAACCGTAGCCTGTTTCTTGGCACTGCAGGAGATAAGAGAATTTCCCAAATAGATGCCAAAACCACTAGTGGATCGCCTGTCATCCGGACAACCAACCCAATCACTGTCTGAGAAGCACTGTAAAAAGCATTTGTTATTGGTGATGAAAAATAATGAATGGGAAATTGTATGCTTAATGTACCGAAGAAGGCTTTTAACAGCATTCCAGTGAGTAGTGGTGGGAGAATGCATGAATTGACACATTAACTGAAAAGGCTATGTCAAGTCGTGTAAATGTTGCATATTGTAAAGCTCCAACGACTTGTCTATAAAGCTCTGGATTATCAAATGGAGAACCATCTGATTTGGAACCAGAAAACAAGTTCATCCGCAATATATTTTGCTTTACGATGGTATTCGGTAACGGAGAGGTCATGTTTCTTGAGTTCTTGTAATTCTATGTGAAGTTGGAGCTGTCAATTTTGTGAAACAACTCCAAAAGTGGTTGCAATGGTTGTCCAAGCGGCTTGAGAGGAAGAGACGTCCACTAAGTAAGGAAACACTTCTTCTGTTTAAAGAGGAAAGCAGCCATGACAAGATCATTTGACCTTTTTTTGAACTAGGATTGGTATGTTGGATTGACAATCGGAGTAGAAGGATTGTCGGTGTTCATAATTGTTTGTGGAGGTGGTGGATTGGTGCCATCAATCCAACCCATTAGATCTTGAGAATTTAAGAGAGGGATGATTTGTGTTTTTCAGGTAAGGTAATTGCGAGAACTCAGTTTGATAGAAAAATTTAGTTGAGTTGAGGTGCTGGACGGAGTAGAGGAAGGAGGGGCAGGAACCAGTTAAGTATCGGTTTAAGAGGCCATGGATTCGAAGGAGAAATAAGGGAATTTTGTAGAAAGCCGAAGAAGACAAGAGAAAACAGGTTGACATATGCGAAAAGAAAAAGAAGCAGTAACGTGATTATGGAGGTTTAGTAAAGCTCTGATACCATAATAACTTTGATATCTAAATGAATGTATATTAAACAATGATGGAGTACAGGCCATAAATATACAAGGAGATTGTAGTGTTTGTATTGTAGTAATACACTACTATGTAAATCTTATATTGTACCACAAATACAAGAGTAAATACAAGAATTAACTATGTTAATAATTTATGCTGTAATATGACTGACTAAAAATGGCAAGTAGAAGTGTCGAACTGACAAAAAGTAACAAGCACAAGGGGTGATATATGCATTATGACATCATATTAGTGCATATTAGTACAATTTATGCAAGTTTAAGTGTTCAAATGGCAAAACTGTAAGTTGAGGTGTCAACAAATTTACCAAGTACAAGGTGTCGCAACTATATTATGACAAATTATAAATTATAATCTTATTCAAGAACTAATATTTAATTGTTTTAGATGTTTTATTATTATTTAAATATTAATAATTCTTTTCAATTTTTAGTACAATTATAAGAAAATTAAAAAAAAAATAAAGAAACGAAAAAATAGCTACTGCAAAATCCATGTTTTCTCTCCATTTTTTTTTTCTTGTTTTCTCTTTGTCCATTTTCTTCTTTTTTATTTGGAAAATTCTTTAATTTTCTCTGCAAAAAACAACAAATACCGATTTTTTTTTTCTTTTCGACCTTGCGAAAAATTAAAACAAAAAAAATCGAAGAGCCAATCGTTTTTTGGCCATATTCATCTCTAAAAAAATGAAAAAAAAAAAGGTGGGAATTTTTGTATACATAAAAAATTAAGTAAATAATTCATGTTATTCAAATATGTTACATTATATAATGAAATGGGTGACATGTTTAATAGATACTAGTCGTCTATCTGTGCGTTGCGCATATTATATAATATATATTTTTTAAAATATTAATTAGTTCCAATAACGGAAAATGTATAAAATTTTCAACAAGAAAATGTAAATAAATAATGGTTTAAAAATATAAATCATAACAGTATGTACATGGTATTGAGGAATGGTTGAATCATAGCAACACGTATGCCAGTTGTAATCTACTCTTACTTAAGGCTTTTGATTCATGTTTGTAATTAAATTGTTTAAGATTAAAAAAAAATGATAAAGAAAACAATTTATTATGAAATATTAGGTTTGCATTGGAATATATATAATAATGTTGTAGATTAGTATTTGAGTGATTTGAACTACAAAGAATTTGAGTATTATTGGGTTAGTATTGAGGATTTGTATATAACAATGTTTTAGTAGAAATAAAATAGAATTTTTAATGTGGTTAAAATTTTTCAATATTTTATTTTAAAAATTTTTTGTTTCAAGAAAGGATTTATATGTAATAATGTTTTAGTTGAAATAGAATATAATTTTTAATGTTGTTAAAATATTTGTAATACTTTTATTTAGAAAATATTATGAATTTTAAACACTAGCTTTTTTAGAGAATATTGAAATAAGAGAAGTATGCATCTGTGTGTGTATATATATATAACAATCTTTTCAAACTTTTGCATATTTATGCCAAACTTTAAAATTTAGCAAAATTAATTTAATTTGACATGTTATTTGTAATTTTAATATAATTGAAATTTAGTCAAAAATTAAAAACTAAAATAAAACATATACATAACATGTGAGGAAATTTAGTTAATTTTATTTTTATGATCCCATATTTATATGAAGGTTTGAATCTAGACAAAGGAGATGAACATACTTTTAACAAATCGAATAAATTTTTCTCATTTTTATTTTATATTTTTTAAAATTATTCAGATTGCAGTATAATTAACTATTCTAATTAGTACTTAGATTATATAAATGTGAAATTTATAAAAATAGAGATTTGTTACTTTACCTCATATACTACATGCGTATTTCACTTTTTTAAGTTTACCAAATTACAATTTTATTAAAATTACAAATAATATGTCAAATTATAATTTATTGTTTTTATATCAAAACTTTTTTTTTTATTTGATATATATATATATATGTGTGTGTGGAATTTTTTGAGCTGATTGAAATAGTTTAATTACACACCACAAGGAGGAGAGCAAAGGGTAAGGGTTTGAACCCTACTCTCCACACCTAAATATCCATAACTTGTACCACTTCGACTACTCATGGGGTAATTCAAATTAAAAAAAAAGTTCACTTGATATTCAAAAGGGGGATTTTTGTTCACATCAAATATATTACATTTTAGGGTTGAATTAGTAAATATTTATCAAGTGATTTATATTTAACTAATCAAAATGAGACATATATTTTATATCATAAATTTTACTTTTTAGGTGTAATAAAAATATTTTCATATTCAAAAGTAACAGTAACAGATAAATTGAGAAAGCACGTTGAATGATATTTTTATTTAGGTAGCATGAACATAAATACGAGGACACGAAAAATGGGGATACGGATACGGAAAAACTACTTTTACTTAAAGTATTTACTTTTTAAATTGAAATATTTAGACAATATAATTAAGAAGAAATAAAAATATAAATACTTAAAAACGTCCACTAAATAAAGTATCTATGCAACATAAATTCCTATCGTTGGAATAAAATATCATGATTGGAGAGGCCTTAACAAAATAATGTGTGGCTCTAACAGAACAATTTGGATAAGAAGAATTATTTAGTCATATTCAAAAGCGTCAAGACATTTCCTTTAATCACACTTAACAAGTGATTCAAATATTTGAGAAAAAAGAGTGCATGGTTCTAATATTTTTACGGTAAAGAACAAAAGTGGTTCTTATATTTCATGATAAAGAAAAAGTGATTCTTATACAAGACAAAAAGAAAAAAAAAATTCTAATTTCTTATGATAAGAAAGGGGTTCTAAACATATTCGCTCAAAAAAGAAAAATTGGCTCTAATATTTTATGACTAAAAAAACCGGTTCCAATATTTTATAATAAAAAATAATAGTCTATTAATATCTGTTAGTTTAAGTGATCAAAAAATTGAATTTCCTTCAATAAATTTTTGTGTTCGAGTCTTATATATAGAGAAAATAGATGTTAGAAAAGTTTTGCCTCTTTATCAGTCCATCTGACTCAAAATTAATTGAAACTCGTATAGCTATTGGAGTGACATCAAATGGAAAAAAAAAAATAGTAATCTAGTGTGTAGAATTCGACAAGACTATGAAGTTTTAACACTTTATGACTATTTATTGTATTAGACCCGTTATCCAATTTATAAATAATATATCAATTAATATTTTATACAATTTTTTTTTTATCAAAGAGCAAATTACATTTTCTTCTTAAAATTTGATCGTATTTACACATACTTCTCTTTTGTTTCAAAATTTAATTTTCGTCTCTCTTAATTTTTATTCTATTAATATTTAAGGACTTCCTTAAAATTAGACTATTTTTTCTGTTAAGTGCTATAAAAAAAAACCAAAATATCCTTTTCAAATAGTAAAAAATATATAATGAATTGTAAAATACTAATAATATTTTAGTTCTTTATATTTATTAATATTAAATACATACATTACCCACTTACTAATGATATGGTTCATAAAAAATGAACCATATTATTAATGTTTTATGGTTAATTATAGTTTTTTACTGTCTAAAATGATATTTTAGTTTTTTTATATATCACTTAGTTAAAGAAATGTGATATGGATAGATGAAGGAGACAACAAAGTGTAATAGACAAAAACAATTGTCATAAAAAAAATTAAAAAACAATTTGCAAAATTTTTATCCATATCATTTGTGATTTTGTCAATTTTTTAACGTTAAATTAATTTGATATTTTATCCATATTTCAAATATTTGAATGATACATTCGATACATTGTTCTTTTTGTTATAAATGTTTTTCAAATCAGAAACATTATTTTGTTAAATATTATAGATATTTTTCGATATTATAATATATCGTTAAGAATATTATTAAAAAAATTTAAGTCATTATTTTTATATCAAAATCCTTCAATATTTGGCATGTCAATAAAACAAAGTGTGACTCTAACAGATGAATTTAGATAAGATTATTTACTTGTTTCACAGGGCATCAAGATATAACCTTTGATCTTACTTAACAAGTTATTTTATGCTCACAAAAATAAAAGTGCATGAATCTAATGTTTTATGATAAAAAAAAAAAAAGGTTATTCGAAAACATTATTATTAAAAAAAAAAGCAAAAGTCGTTCCAACATTTTATCATAAAGAATAGTTTTAATATTTTATGATAAAAAATAGTGGTCAAGATATTGTGTAAAATTTATCGAGGATACATTATGAATAAAATTAATAGAAAATTAAACGTGCAAAAATAAATTATTTTTGTCCTCAAATTGTCGACTAAGGTTGTTTAGAAACTAGAAAATTTTTCTTCAGATGTGATTTTCAAACTATCCTCATTAAAATTGTGAAAATCACGTGAAAAATACAAATTCGTATACCTTTGAAGCGTGTTTTGACAATAACATCTCTCAAAAAAATGTAGAAACACGTTCACTACACTTGCCTTATACGTAATTTCTAGTCAATTTTGACAAGGATGGTCGCATATTTAATACTCGAAGCTAGTGCTTCGATTTCTCACAAAACAAGCTTAGTCAATGCTCTGCGGACCAAATAATTATTTTTGTACGTTTATTTTTCTGTCAAATTTGCATTTTATCTCCTTTATTCCTATTCTCTTTTTTACTTTCTTGATGTCGCCTGTGCCAGCAAATTGTGAAAATTTTGTTTTTTTGTGGAGAGATTGGCTATACTGCGTGCTACGTGAATATTTGCTTTCTTCTTTTGTTACATTTTTTTTTTTTTCATTTTTTCTATGCTGAGAGTGTAATTTTCTAAAGAAAACTGTAATCTCAGCATAATTTGCATTTTTGAACGTTCTGTATGTATTCTACATCATCTTCATCAAAATTATATAATTTTTCGTTAAAATTGCATTAAACAACATTTTTACATAATAAGAATGTGAACTCTGCACTTTTCTCACCAAAATTATGTTTTTTTTTTAGCGTTTCTGTCAAAAATAGTATTTTTACATGTTTTAATTTGAAAAAAAGTTAAAATACAATTCTACTAATAATTCTATAAAAATGATGTAACTTCCTCAATTTCATCATTTTCACTTTAAAATCTGCATTTTCATTAAAATCTAAATATTTTATGTTGAAAATCATAATTTTCATTATCAAAATGTTATTTTGCATATTTCTTACATTTTCTTCATTTTCTGCATATTTTAATTGAAGGAAAATCAAAGAAACATAGCCTTTTCAATAATTCTATAAAAATGATATAATTTTCTCGATTTCATCATTTTCACATCAAAACCTATGTTATTGTCAAAATAATGTTTTCTCTCAATTTTCTTTTCTTGTTTTCTATTCGTCCATTTTCTTCTTTTTTATTAGGAAAATTTTTTTTTTCTTTGCAAAATCAAAAAGTAGCAATTTTTGTTTTTCTTTTCGACCTTGCAAAAAATGAAACAAGAAAAATCGAAGAGTCAATCGTTTTTGGCCATATTCATCTCTAAAAAAAAAAATGAAAAGAAAAGTGTGGAAAATTTTTGATACATAAAACATTAAGTAAATAATCATTCACATCAAATATATTGCATTATATTATTAAATGAGTGACATGCTTAATGGATACTAGTCACCTATCCGCGCATTGGGTAGACTATATATTATATATATTTTTTAAAATATTAATTAGTTCCTGTAAAAAGATATTGATAGACTGCTGATAATAATATTTTTTTTTTTTGTTACTCATTTGTTGTAGGTTGTTAATTAGTCTTTGTATTTTACTTATCTACTTCCTCTTGTAACTATAAATATGTATCATGTAATTCTCTTTAACTTAATATAATACATTCAAATTCCTCTTTTGCAGTTCTTTTCTTTATAGGGTATCAAAGCAGTAATTAGCTCATTTTTTTTTCTTTTCTCAAACATGTCAGCCAACTCCACAAATAAAGCAAGTTTAGGATCTCTCGTGGAGAAATAAGGATGTAACTATATTAAGGATAATTAGCACTTTTTAGTCAAAAAAAAGGCTGTGGATAATATATATTTTTATTCAAATGAATGATTTTTATTGAAATGAATATTTTATTGTACATCAAGAATGTTCATTCAATTGGCCTAAATAAAAAGGTTGGACCCCAAATGGATATTTTGTGACCGTTCAAAAGTAGCTAAGAATACAGTGTAATTGTGCGGGCTCTTAATAGCACAATCCAAATAAGAACTTTATTAAAGACATGGATTTTTTTTTTTTTTAAAGTAGCTAAGAATATTATTACTTTTGCTTTCTGAACTCCAAGCAAAGCATTTGTTGAACTTATCCTAATACTATTTTGTTATAATATTCTATGACAATCTTAATAACTCAATTAAGTTATCCCAACTTTTGTCCAATTCGCAACTGTTGGTTGGACAAAAAGGATGGCAAAGTGTCTTTTATCAATACTTGGATATTTTACTTTTGTGCCTTTTCACTTTTAGTTGGTGAAATATATGACAAGGTCCCGAATTTTAATTTTCTTTCAATTTGGCTATTAAATTTTAATTTGTATCTTTTTAAATACTAAAATTCTATTTAATTTCATAGCTTAAAGATTTTTCTAGTACATAAATAAGTCAGAATTACTATTTAAATTCAGAATTAAAGATTTTTTTTTGTAAATAAATTCATATTTTCTATACATTTATAGAAAAAAATTAAAATATATTTTAATTCTACCTAATAAGAGCAGACTTATTCTAAAAGGTATTACAACTTAAAAGAAGTAAACCTTTAAATTTTTTATAATTGTTGAACTAAATTAAAAAAAAAATAAAGAGACTGAGGGATTAAAATGATTTTAAAGAAAATTTAAAGGATTAAACAGTAATCTTTTTGAAACAAAATTAAAGTTAGATGACAAAAAAAATAAAAATAAAATTTAATATTCAAATTGTAATAAATGTAAAGTTGAGTGAACACCATTGCTTTTAACTCCACTTTTATTTTTTTTACAATGTGTACCTTGAATTTTCTAATTAAACTAATTTGTGAATTCCATATCTTTATGCATGAAAATTAATAATAAAATTACAAAGTTATGATGAGGAATTTGTTTCATGAGAAAGTGTATTACTGTCAAATATTGAATTAAATGTATCTATTATATTCAAATTTTTACTATTTGCAGTTTAGATATTAAATTTGAATTTTTTTGTTACCAAAATTTTATCAGATATCGCAAGTCAATAACGTAACTAAATTTTGATAATGTGGTGACTGTAACAAAAATATTTTCCACGTCATCTTTTACTTCACCCAGACGAGGAGCAACGTTCCCCGCTTTTAAGATAGATGGTGACATAAACTTTTGTGCTGTCAGGGTTAGCAACACTATATCATATAGGGTAAACTAATTATATTAGAGCAAATTATTTTTCTTAAATTTAATATAATTTATTCTTTCCTATCTTTTATTTCAAAAATTAACTTTATTATTTTTAAATTTTAATTCTATTAACATTTTAGGTTGTTGTTGGATT
>CATIWK010309608.1:0-20955 GCA_949634005.1 Mallotus japonicus | reverse complement strand
TAACCCTAATTTTTATTTGAGAGTCGCAGTGTTAATAAATATTTATTAATTTTGAGATTTATTATTTAGTCAGTTAATTTAAATTATTAGTGTTGAATATTATTTTTAATATTATTAATTTTATTAAATTTCATTAGTTGTTAATATATATATATATATATATATATATATATATATATATATATATGTAATATAAAGTATGTATATATGTGTGGTGGAGATTTAATATTGGTTGATATTTAAAGTTAGGAATATTTTAATATTATATTATATAGTTAAAAAAAAAAAAAGAAGACTTTTTACCTTTTTTCTTCTTCTTCGGGTAGAATGTTTTTTTTCCCCTGAACTTGTTTCTTTTGCTTCTCCTTCTTCTGCCTTTCCACCCCAAAGCCCCTGTTTCCGCCATAACCACCACCTACACCACCAGACAACCACCACCACCATCTTCTTTTTCTTCTTCTTCTCCTTCTTCTTCTTCCTCGCGGTGACCGGATTCTCCTTGGCTCGTCGGACTAATTTTCCGGTGACAAGTGGGGGCAAATTTGGTGTCAATTTCTTCCTCTCTTCATGGGCTTTAACTCTCATAAGGCTATTCCTTCAAACAACTTCGATTTTAGCTTTAAATTTGAGAATTTGTTCTAGGTGTTAAATTTGTATTTTTGTGATTTTGAGTTAGAATAATTTAGTTTAAGTTAAATGGAGTTTGGATTTGTGTTGTAGTGCTTAAAAGCTTTGCAAATATATATTTTTTTTATATTTATTTGAATTTATTTTAATTTTTGATAATTATTTGTGAAAATATTATTTTTGGAATTAATTTGTGTAAATTGATTTTAAGTGCATTTTTGGTAAATATGTAGTTAAATAATATGTTTAATGATGAATTTAATTTTTAGAATGTATAAAATAATTTTGTTAATTAAATTAGTATTTTTGTTTATTTTGTTAATTGTTAATTAATTTCCGGAAATTAAGTAAATGTGTATATAAAAATTATAGAATTTGGTTATTTGATTTATTTAATTATAATTAGTGTTAAAATGTATTTTCATGAATTTTTGGAATTTTATAGGTAATAAATTTTAATTATAGATATTAATATGTTTTAGTTAATTTTTAAGTAATTGATGATTTAATTGCATTTAGTGTTAAAAATATATTTTTATGAATTAAATTCTATTATTAGATTATTGATATTCATTTTCGGAAATTAGTAGAATAATAATCTTATTTATTGTTTTTAAGCTTAAATTAGTTATTTGATAATTTTATTATATATTTAAGTGATTTAATTAATCATTTGCTAATAATGATAATTTAATTGATTATCGGTAATTAAATGCTATTTAATTGCTAAATTTTGAAAATGGATTTTTAATATAATTTAAGAATTAATGTGGAATTATTAATTATTTTTGGTAAATAAATATATTTTATGCTTTTATTACGTAAATAATTGATTTTGATATTAATTGGAATTTTTATGAGTTTTGGTGAATTATTAGTATTTATTATTATTTTAGTAATTGTGATTGTGTTGGTTCTCGGGTGGGCGTGAATAGCAGTCCGGGGGCCCAACCCGAGATGTGATGTGGACATTATTTGAAGTGTGTTTGCGTGCAGGATCGAGTCTACTTCGGTAGAGAGATGTCCGTTTTACAAAGAAGACTATGCCGAATTTTCGATAGAATTCTCGTAAAACGTGACATCGGGTCGATCCTAAGTAATTTTGAGTTTTATCGAGTTGTGTTTAGATCGAGTCATTCTTAGAAATTCTAGAAATATTTAATTAGAAATTTTATTCTAATAATAATATTATTATTTTCTTTAGTTGCTCCGAGACCGAGGTCTTCAGAACTAGACCAGTCAGGTCATTCTCGTGGAGCGCACTCGAACTGTGAGTTATCATTATATATATGCATTGCACATAGAATAAATATATTGTGAGCATCCAAATTTTAAATAATGTGAATTTAAGTATGAATTATTTATTAAATGTTTATATTTATGTTTTGTATATATTTTGTATATATTTGATATATTGCTTTGAAAAATGGATGCTATCATGTTTTAAGTATGCATTTCATTATTCATAATGTTTATAAGAATGTTTTGGAGGATAGTTGTAGAACGTGCTACTTAGTGGGCTACGCTAGGACTGTTGCGCAATAGTACGGTAGATTTTAGGCAGAGAATTATGATTGTTTGATTACGAATTAATTGTTGAGGTGAATGGATATTGAAAAGGGTGATTGCAGATCCTCGGTTGACCTAATGTACCCGGGGCCAGTCATGCCGGTAGTGAGATTGCAGATCCTCGGTTGACCTAATGTACTCGATGTCAGTCTACTACCTTAAGTTGGACAATAATTATTTGGAATTATGGATAAGCCTATCGGCTAATGATATACTGTGATCGAGGTTGCAAAATGTTAGGGTTCCGCTCCAATCCTCCACCTAAAAATTATTTGATTATTGAAAACAAGATTTTTGGCATGTGTATGAAATGCATGAATATTTTATATAAATATGAATATATTATTATACTGATGCTTGAATGCCTGTATTATTAGGGTGCATGTATATATATATAATAATAATTCACTCAGTGAGGTCTGACCCCTCTCAATATTTTTTTCAAGACACTCTACTTCGTCAGACCTCAGTACTAGATCTCTCCGCCGGTCTTC
Source organism: Mallotus japonicus (assembly GCA_949634005.1). Classification (NCBI taxonomy): domain Eukaryota; kingdom Viridiplantae; phylum Streptophyta; class Magnoliopsida; order Malpighiales; family Euphorbiaceae; genus Mallotus; species Mallotus japonicus. The sequence goes on along the minus strand of CATIWK010309608.1, from coordinate 18,265 downwards.
TTCAGCCCCAGCTAGATTATGTAAATTACATATTTGAATTCTTGTTTGAACTCTAGAAGCTACAGTAGTAGTACTTGACTGTTGTAGTATTTAATATTGTTTTTATAATTGAGTTTTGTGTTTAAAGGATTATGTATTATTTTATTTTATTATATGATATGAGATTTCATTTTTATTATTAAAGTTTTAATTCAGAGGTATTTTTATGATATGTTTGCTTGATTTTTATTTTTTTAAGGCTTGCTACGGGTTCTGGATTACAGTAATTCCCGTTTCTTAGCGCCAGTCATGACTCCCGGGTTTGGGTCGTGACACATATACCCTTGTCTGATCTTGATTCCTACCCAGTTGTTGATCTTGCCATTGATGGTGCTGATGAGATTGATTCTCATCTTAATTTATTTAAAGAACGAGGTGGGTCTTTACTTTGAGAGTGATTGAAAGTGCTTGTAAAAAGTTTATAGTTATTATTGATGAGAGTAAATTAGTTTCTCATATTGGTGCTGGTGGTGGTGCTATGCCTGTTGAAGTTGTTCCTTTTTGTTGGAAATTTATTAAAGAAAAGCATCAATCTTTGTTTCATTATGCTAGCTGTGTGGCTAAGCTGAGGAGGGTTGAAAATGGCGACCCTTTTGTTACTGATAATGGGAATCATATTGTGGACTTGTTTTTTAAGAAGGAAATTGGTGATTTAGATGCTGCTAGTGATAAGAATCAGGGTGCTATTCAGAACCCTCTTTTGACGAGTCCACTTCTTGAACAAGTTGAAGCTATATATAACGACGGAGCACCCGAGTTTTTTGTGGATCAGGGCATGTATTACCCTTGTGCCGCCAATTATGGATACTACTGTGCATGTAATTTTGTAACTTCTCTGTGTAATTGTTCACATGATGTGGACTTTCTCATTTATATGATGCATCAGTTGTATGTCTTTAGGATTTGAATCGCCTAGTGATTGGGAGGACCAACATAGGATTTTTGCTGCAGATAGTCCTGAAATCCAATATACGGTGGGTGCACTTTCTTATCTCATTGTTTACTTTAATTAATAAGTTACATTTCTGTCATTCTTGGTGGTGCGTCATTCTTGGTGGTGCTGGGTGCTATGTTAGGATGTTTACCTGGCATTTGAACTTATATATGTTGGATGGGTATCCATCTCTTAGTTTTGTTGCATTGACAATTTAGTCAGTGGATGTGCTTTTTAGGAAAAAGCTAAATGAATTGTTTCATTTTTATAGGGTAGAGGTTCTTCTGGTTCAATTCAACCTTCCAATAAATTTTCTAACTGGAAAGTGCTTTCTCATTCTAACCCATTAAAAGTTTTAAACAGGACAAGGTGAATGATTGTAGTAAGCTTATACTGGAATTGGTATCAACAAAACATGGGAGATAATCAAACAAACATAAGTTGGCTTTTGATCCAGGAAGTCCAAACGGTGTAATAGATGTGTCCTTTAGCTTAGACAGCTCAAACGAGTCTTGGGCAGTGGCACCATCATCTTCACTAGAACTGCTGTTAAAGAAGAACAGAGCACTGCAGAGCTTAGACCATGAACCTGCTGATTCTCTTACCATTATTCCTTCCTAATTCCTAATTAATCATAGTTCTCCCTTTTTTCTTTTAAGAACTAGCTTTAATAATTTTTATGTCCTCTTCTTTAATTGTCGTAATTTTTTAGTTCTTTTTTTTTTTGGGAGTTGATTTTGTGAAACAGAGCTTTTTCAATTTTCCCCTTTTCCAGTTGAAGAAGTGGGTATATATGGAGAAGAAGTGGGTGTAGATGGAGAAGAGAGAAAACAATAACATCTATGCCATGTCATCATACATTTAAACGATTCTCACTGCCGTTTATGCCATGTCAACATAAGGTGCTTGAAAACTTGTTTTGAGCATAAACCTAATATATTTGGACAAAAAAAAAAAAGAAAGGGAGCATATATGGTCCTAGGGTGAAACATGAGGGGCAAAAATGGGGTAATTTTCACTCATGGTACCTAGCTTTTGGTCTTTATATCACCATGGTATCCAACTTTCAAATCGTTGCACAAAACCTTCCAACCTTTGGTTCAATTATCAATAAAGTGTCCATATTCATTTTTCGGCTGGCGATGCTGAAGTGGCACCTATATGGATGTTGACGTGTGTTCAAAAGTGTCCGCGTATCATATTGACTGAAACACATGATGCCACATCAACTAAATAGGACAACTAGTGTCACATCCACCATGTCACGTGTCCCATTTTTAATATTATATTTATTTAATTTTTCCTTCTCTCACCTTTAAAAAATGACAATAATAATAAATCTGATTTTCCATGAAAGCTGGAGCAGCAGCAACAATTGATAACCACGACCAGTAGCAACGACCCAACCTCTGTGGCGATCTCCAAGGCTAGAGCAGAAGACAACGACAGCAGGAACAAAGATCGGCGATGCACCGAGAAGGAAAAATTAAGAAATAAAAAATTAAATAAATATAATATTAAAAATGGGACACATGGCATGGTGGATGTGGCACTAGTTGTTTAATGTAATTGACGTGGCATCATGTGTTTCAGTCAATGTGACACGCGGACACTTTTGAACACACGTCAGCATTCGTCTTTAACATTTTATTTGTCTTTAACATCAATCTGTAATATGCTTTCAAGAAGTTTGGGAACCAAGCCATGCGTCTCTCTCCCCAATGGTAAGGGTATGAAGTTGTCCATCATTGAGAAGGCTAGAAAGAGGCTTGTAGCAACCCAAACTACTGCATAAAATTACTTAAAAATTTACCTTGACATTTTGCTACTGGATTTTATCAACGTTGGATGTTTCTTTTTCATTTAAGAACAAATTTTGAACTATTATAATTTTTTTTAATCAAATTTAGGTCTCAAAGAATTTCAAGCACAAGATATAGAGAATAAACCATTTTTGGAACCCATCTCACTTCCCAGTTCCTTTGCAACAGTGCCTGTATCGATGACACAGGATGGCTGCGCCCATGAAAACACCCAGCATTTGATTGTAAAAGCTGGATAGCACATAAGCTATCCGTCTCTAATATCACTTTTTTGAACCCCAACTCCCACGCCATCATCAACACTTCCCAAATTCCCCATAGCTTTGCCGCCGTTATAGAGCAAATATGCAGAAGACTCTCTGGGTGGAATGGCAATTCCCTTTGGCTTGCAGGCAGAATTACACTGACGCAAGCAGTGCTGGCTGCTATTCCTTTATACACTATGCAAGGACTTGAAGGAACTTCTTCTGGTTGTACTGGAACCTCCATTGCAGAAAACTACTAAGAATTCTACAAAAACAATAAGAAACAAATGAACAAGTCTGTTTGGTTTCCAAGAAAATGAAAGAAAATAGCGAGAAAACAAAGGAAAAACGCTTTGATACCATAACAAATTTCTTAGTTAAGAGAATATTGAAAAACTATTTCTCACATCACTATTGTATGTTTTGTACAAAGCTTATATCAGAAGCTTATATTAGCCAACTAACTTCTAGAATATACTAACTAATCAATAGTAACATGACAGCTGGAATAAATTAGTTACAAGGGTTATGCTACTCTGTGTTTATGTACAACTAAGTCTACAACCATCAGCTTGAAGCTTGATCATCAATTAATTCATTACAGACCACGAAGGTGCCAAATTTTATCTGTGATAAAGTTGAGAGCTGGTGTCGCAAGTTAATTTGGGGTTAAATGTTGAATGGCAGCAAGTGAATCTAGTTTTATGGGAGAATGTTTGCAAGACGAAAAAGCAGGGTGGTTTTATGGGTCCACGTTATGGTGGCGAAATATGGGGTTGGAGTTGAAAAAGGGGCTAGTTGAGATTCCGATTAAAAAATGGATCCGTTGTTTGGCATACTATTAGCAAGACCTGGCAGTAGGTGATCAATGCCTCTCGATGGGTCATAGGCAATGGGAACATGACTTGGTTCTGGCTATTCCCATGGGTGATGGACATTCCTTTTATCACCTACTGTCAGGTCAACTAAAGGATCTAACAGTGACATTCTGAGTCATCTAAAGGATCTAACAGTAAGCTGCTTTCGCGATCAACAAAGAGGGTAGAGATGGGAGAGGTTCTCGTAGTTCCTACCTCGCAATATTCTACTCCAGATTGCTAATTATCCTCACCAGTACCACCATCATTAATTCATCATTACTTTTCTCTCATGTTTAAACTGTCTAACTCAACCTAAAGTCTACCCTTCACCTTCAGCAAGCAAATTTCAACAATCTTTCCAGATTGTCCAAATACATGTGTTAACTCCCCTTTTCATGTCATTTTGATCAATTAGTATATATACATATGGCTACTCCTGCTACAGTGACTTCCCGTGAAGCAGAGAGGAGTATGCAAGAGGAGCTAGCTTCCCAAGTATTGCTGATCGAGTCATCAAATATGCCCAAGAAGCTGAATCCTCTAAACAAGACTGCTCCGACTTATCCAACCAAGTCGATCGTCTCTCTCAGCTACTCCGATCACCGTCCGCCTGACCGTGTTCATCGCTAAGTCTTCGCTATAACTTCAACAACTGATTTTCTAAAGTCTCCAACCTCGTTGAATCTTGGAATAACCCATAGGAATAACCCATATTTAAGCCCCTGAACTTTGACACTTTGTTTTCCTACGTCCTTGAATTTTTATTTTGTTTTAAAAGGCCCTTAAATTTTTATTTTTGTTTAGTTTAAGCCCTTATCTAACAGATCCGTTAAATTTTAAACAGTAGCTGATAAAACTGTTAAGGAATAATCCATATTTAAGCCCCTGAACTTTGACATTTTGTTTTACTACGTCCCTGAACTTTTATTTTGTTTTAAAAGCCCCTCAAACTTTTATTTTTGTTTAGTTTAAACCTTTATCTAACAGATCTGTTAAATTTTGAACAGTAACTGATAAAACCGTTAATTGAAGATCCTCTTCCCTACGACACAGCCCCTGACAGTTAAATTTTTGAACAGTAATCGATAAAAACCGTCAATTGAAGATCCTCTTCCCTGCAACATAACCCCTAACAGTTAATTTTTTTAACAATAACTGATAAACATTTACAATCTCTCTCTATGATCCATACTTCATATCAATTGCAAACGCATATTTCAAAATGGGAAACTTGGATATATTTCATTGTCGTAGTTGCATGTAAGGCCAGATTCATAGTTGTAGTAATGAATGAGAAGAGCTATGAACTTGGTCCAATATGCAGTGCGAAGGAGCAATAGTTTTTTTTTGTACCTGGAGCAGGCTTAGTTTATGCACTATCTTAGATCATTTAGATAAGGGCTACTGTCATTTAGATAAGCTTCAATTAACGGTTTTATCAGCTGCTGTTCAAAAATTAACAGATCAGTTAGATAAGGGCTTAAACTAAACAAAAATAAAAGTTTGAGGGCCTTCTAAAACAAAATAAAAAGTTCAAGGACGTAGTAAAACAAAGTGTCAAAGTTTTAACGGTTTTATCAGCTACTGTTAAAAATTTAACGGATCTGTTAGATAAGGGCTTAAACTAAACAAAAATAAAAGTTTGAGGGCCTTTTAAAACAAAATAAAAGTTCAGGGACGTAAAATAAAGTATCAAAGTTCAGGGGCTTAAATATGGTTATTCTAAAAAAATACAAAATAAGAAAAATAACAGGTATATTTACTATGATATACTTTTATTAAATTATTATTATTATTATTATTTTAACAAGAAACTTTAATTGGATAATCTATTATCTAGTTACATCTGAATTTATTATTAAATTAAAAATAAATTATCAAAATTATTTTTTTGAATTATTAAAACAAATTCAAACCGTTAGGATTTTAAATTATGTCCTTAACCTAATAAAAAAATATTATACAATTTCATAATTTTTTTTTTGGTTAAACAACAAAAAAGAAAAGTAACAATTTATGATTAGCTAATACAAAATAATATAGTGACAAAATCAGTTGGTTAATTATCACTAAAAATCTTGGTGGAGTTTTTACATCTCCTAAAGGCTATCTACTTGGGTGGTTTTTATTAATAAATTCGTTGCTACATAAAAATGCCATTTATCAAAGAGAATTTTTATTTATATAAAAAAAATTATCAATAGAAGAATGGTCTAATAATCAATTATCTTTAATAACATTATAAGATGTAAAATTCAAATTTTACCATTATCGAGATTTAAATTGTCTAACTTCTCATTTAATAAAAGAAAATATCAACAGAAAATGCCATCCCTAGTTAAGTCGCAAAATGCAAATAGCAAGGATTCTTAATTACATTGAAGTCTCTATAGTGCATGGGTTAGGTCGGGAATGTACCTTTTGTTTTATACTTTCATTTCAAGGTGAGGAGCTGAAAAAGATGTTTCGTAAATATTCATACACAACTTATTCATGAAGGGTAATCTTATCATTGTGATTTCAAGAAGAGAAATGCCTGCAATGGCAAGTGGAAATGCTAAGCCGTCAAACAGATGTTATCACCATAAAGACATATATTCTTTATATTTTACTCCTTTGATCTATCTACCACAAAGACTATGGTCTATATCCCACTTATTTACATTTATTTTTTTATGAATTTAACTCCTAGGAATCCGATTCTGTCTTAATTTTTTTTTATAAAAAAAACCTTTTTTATACTTTTTTTTAGTAAAAATATTTATTACATTCTATTACTTTTTTATTATGAACAATCCTCACAGGACTAGCCAATCACTAAGCAGGATAACTTCAACGTTAAATCTTTTATTTCAACCATGCTTTTATAGAAAAATAACTATTAAATTATTCTTTTACTAGTTAAGTATGTATTTTAATTTGAAATAAATCAATATCAAATATTTATACAATATAATTATTGATTAGTTAATATTTCCATTTATATTGTATCTAATCCATCTGAAATTTAAAAAAAATATATATATTTTTTAATATATATTTTAATGATATTATTATTCAGTAATTACATAAATTTCAATTATTTTAAAGTTCAAATCAAATAACTTCTATAAGAGGACAAATATTTTCTAGAATATATTCCTCTGCATACAATATTTAAATTTAAAATTATATTTAAAACATTTATATTTATATATATAACTAAAATGAAAATATTAGTCATTATCAAAGAGACTATTTTTAAATGCCACCATAAATTACCTTATTAGTTTTTTTTTTTTAATTATTATATAGTAACAGATAGTGGGGTCCAAAATCAAAATATCAAATCATCCAATAATCCAAGTGAAAATGGGTATCTTATCAAAGCAGTAATGAATTGTATTATCTGAATCAAATGAAGTAAGCACGGATGTAGGTCCTGACATTTACTAGTGACATACACTATTACTGCATCAACATCATTTATATTCTTAAAAGAAAAAGCAGAATCAGAACCCATAAAAAGAAAATTGCCTTCGTATTTTTCTTTTGAATTCCACCATTAGAATGGTATGACAATCAAATTCACATTGTCCTACAAAGAGCCTTCCTAGAAATACAGATATGTTTCCATGGTTTTTTTGGTCAATTACTTTAGGTTTACAATATTAGTCAAATCCACGTTGTGTAGATTTTATATTAACATCAACATATAATCTACACTACACAGACAACTATTAGAAACAGTTAGAAGGAAACCAACAATTGTTGGAATCAGTTAGCATAGATAAAATTAGTTAGCATGGAGCTGTTCTCGCTTAAACTAGATGTTGGATTCAAATTTTAGTATATACAATCACGTTAAATAGTTGTTGGGAAACCTTTGCTGTCCTTGTGGTTCTACCCGGATCGAACTGGATTAGTCAGAATTTATTGGACTCTGGATACTGATGGTTCACAAAAAAAAAAAAAAGAAATAGTTAAGGGAAGTCTTTTTTATTTAAATAACATCTTGAGTTCAATTATGGTGTATGCAATCATATTTAATTAGTTATTGAGAGATTTTTAGCAGTGATCCTACTCAAATCGAACACAATTAATCAACATAGGTTCCGTTTGTTTGCAGAAAATATTATTCCGGAAAATATTTTCTCTTATTTTTCAGTGTTTGGATTACCTAGGGAAAATAAGTCAAAAGTAAATAATTTACCATTCAAAGGAAAATTACTTCAAAACAAGGGAAAATGTTTTCCCATTTTAAGAATGAGAAAACATTTTCCAATACCATTTCTAATATCTTCTTTCCTCATTTATTGCTTTCTCTTTTATTTTTAAATATCTTCTCTTCTCATTTATTGTTTTTTTTGTGTTGCAACCAAACATAAAAAAATATTTTCTAGAGAAAATATTTTCCACAAACAAACGGAGCCTCTCAGTTAGTAATTAAAAAAAGGATGATTTTTTTATACAACCCATGGGAGGAGGAATTCCTCCTCCCAAATGATGTGTCAACTTTTTAAGCTATCTTTAATTAATAAAATAAAATAATTTAATTTTTTTTAAAATCTCTTATATAGGTAAAAAGATAAAAAGATAAAATAACCTTGTACATTAAGCAAATGAAATTAAAAATACACAATGACATTATATAGAGAAATGGTCGGGCCGTGACATATTACCTTTATGCCCTTATTTTTTTTATTTGATTATTAAAAAAAAAATTTACAGGTTATGGGTGTTTAAAATTTTGTACAACGGGTTCACCCATGTATAACTTAGGTTTTAGATTCCAAAAAAATTTAAAAATTAAATTTTTTTAAAAAATAAAATTAAAAAAAATGAAGGGTAAGGAAGTAATGTACAAGGGTTATTTTGTCTTTTTATCTATATGAGAGATTTTAAAAAAGTTAAATTATTTATTTTATTAATTAGTGATAACTTAAAAGTTGACACATCATTTGGGAGGAGGAATTCCTACTCCCATAGGTTGTATAAAAAAATTGTCCTTAAAAAAAAAAAGGTATAATCCACACTCCATATATATAAGCTATCAAGCTACCAAGTTTAGAGCAGCCAAACTTGAAAAAAAAAAACAAATAAGGCTGCATTGAACATTATAGCTTTTTAACATTAAGTTAAAAGCTTAAAAAAAAAAAAAAAAAACTCTAGAGGTCTATGCATGGAAGACCCTAGCAAAGAGATGGAGAAGGAAGGAAGAGAAGATGTTCGCTATCGAGGCGTTCGAAGAAGGCCATGGGGAAAATATGCAGCCGAGATTCGAGACCCTTCGAGGCATGGAACAAGATTGTGGCTAGGAACATATGATACTGCAGAGGAGGCTGCTCGTGCATATGATAGAGCAGCATTTAACTTGAGAGGTCATCTTGCAATCCTTAATTTTCCAAATGAGTACTACGATCAAGTGATGGGATCCTCCCCACGTCCTCCTCGGTTTGCTTCTTCATCATCTTCTTCTTCGTTTAGTAGCAGTATCACTAATGTTGGAACAAGCCAGAACTTCGAGAGGGGAGGTTCTTCTTGGGGCCAAGAAAGGCAAGTGATTGAGTTTGAGTGTTTGGATGACAAAGTTTTGGAGGAGCTTCTTGAATCGGAAGAGGAGAAGAGAAGGCGACGACAAGATTGAGCATCTTTAATTACCCTATATTTTGTTCTCGGTTTTCTTAATGATCTTGAGCTTAATCATCTTTAATTACCCTATATTTTGTTCTCGGTTTTCTTAATGATCTTGAGCTTAATCCCTCATGATCAACTTTCATATCATAAGAGAACTTTACATATTATATAAGATGAATAAGATCTCTCTGACAAATTATATACATTTTTTTGGGCAGTGGACTGGCATAGCTACATTTCATATTTCAAGTAAAAGGAAATTTTATCATATGATTGCATTTGCATATACACAGAAGATATCCATTATGGCTCATTAATCATAGAAACAGAATAAACAATGTTATCATTGGAGAAACTCGATTATAGAAATTGTGGATAAAATCTATTCATAATTATTGAATTATGTGTGTAATCATATACCCCAAAAAGGATGGTTATAAGTGATTATAAACAATTAATAAAGAACGTTTTATTCCTCGAATTGAAATGCTTGAGATATTGAAATTCAAAATGATATAACATGACGAGGTAAATTTACATATGCTATACTAATTTTCACGAACCTTGTTAATTAAGTGTATCCATTTATTCTTTCTTTGACAGGGAGAAAGGCTAAAACAATTAACCAAATGCAATCCTTGATCATATATAGTAGTGATGCCTATTGCTGGAGAATACAATCCCAAATGGGAAAACTAGAAGAGTAACGTGGCGGATAAATGAAGAAGACTGAGTTTTAACACATGTCAATTGATTTTGGGTAAGTAAAATTTAACTTTTTTACATGGAAACTTATGTGCATTAATTTAATTCAAAATTTTTTTAGTAGTTAAACTGCCAAATGATTCTAAACTCGTGTCAGAATACATTGTGCTGATGAACTGTTTCTTGTTGCCAATGGTCTTTGGGAAGAAATATTTCGAAAAAGTTCTGTGCATGCAGCTGCAAGTTGCGCTACTATAAGAGGAGTGGGGAAGTTTTGTGCCAGGGAATACTACTATTATGAAAAAAAAAAAAAAAAAAGGTACATATGTTCTGTATCCCATTTTTATTTGCCTGAAAAAAAAGAATGAAGTGTCATTTCTGGCTCTGATAAATATATAATTCATCACATGCTGTATAATATATATATATATATATATATATGTGTGTGTGTGTAAGCATGTATGTCAAATGTCCATGCTTTTACGTACGGTTCAGGGTTTAGAGCTTCATGCATGCTTTATAAAGATGCTTTTGATGCGTTGATTCAATGTTGAAGGATCGAGGAGATGCAACAATCCTGATTTGAATCGTTGATATGCTCTATATATACAACAAAACTAGTGTATTATTCGAGTAATTGAACCAACGGTCGTGATGCTTACTTTAGGTTCTGATACCCAAAATAGATGATAGGGAAATAGTAGATGTAGACTCAGTTGAGAACCACCTGGGGCTCTTCTGCACCAAATCGACCTAGAGCATACACTTATCTTATTTTCTGTTTGGTCTGTGTGATTCTTCAAGCTTTCTCTCTCACGGAAAATTGAAGCAGAATCTGAATAAAGCAAATTACATCTCTTATTTCCAAGTGTCATTTTCTTCTAAGGAACATATCGATAGAATTTAGCAATATGGCATAAAAAAGTTTAGATAAATTGTTGATTTGATATGTGAATTGCACGAGTCTATCCCTAACAGCATTGTTCAAAAAAGCTAGCTTATGTCAATTGCCAAGTATACCATGCATGTAGCTAGTTTGCATGCACTAGCTAGTAGCTAGTGACTAACAAATAAAAACTTCATAAAAAATGAAATCAAATCTTGGTTCTTATGGAATCAAGTTGAAATTTTTCTATTTTTTGTTTTTATATTATTCTGAATTTTTTTATAATTACCACCAATATTTAATAATTATAAAAATTTTAACTTATTTGAATCGAGTTGAATAGAGAAAAATCTGGTTCTAAATCTTTTTAATCCATCAGTAATCTTTCCCAGCATAATGAAAAAAAAAATTTAGAATATAACAAATAAATAAATATGTATGTTAGAGATATGCCAATATGCCATTCTTGCTAGCTCGAAAAATGATTCAAGATTGGTGAGTGCATTTGCCACACACACATTATAGAATGTCCAGCAACTTGTGTTAAAAAGTTGTCTCTACATTAATTCTCCACATGGGTGTATACTATTGAAGGATGCTACCCCCTTCCTTGTCTTTATAAAGTCTCTTATAAATATATATAAAAGGGAAGAATCTTGCAGAACAGTGAGAAATCAAAATGATGAATATTTCCTAATCAGATTTTTATTTATTATTTTCAGGGTTGAACTTTTTTTCGTTTCACCCTTTTGTATATACATGAACATGAGTTAATTGATAATCAGTGGTTATAAGATATTGACCATTTCAGTGCTCATATATATTATATGTAACAGATTTTTGTTCTTCTGTTCTTCCTCTTTTTAAAGTTGATGCACGTTGATGTTCTTATTCTCTAAGCACACTAATTCAAAGATGTTTAACAATGTGATCAACAGAATTTCACTAAAAAATTCATTTTATTTTCCAATGAAATTCATTTTCAAATGAATTTTTATTAATAAATGAATAGTTGAAATGAATTTCATACTTTATTATATTGTATTTGGTATAAATTTAGAACTCAAGTTAATTTTTTAATTTTAGATATCTTTGAAAATAAAAATAATGAGAGGCATTTTAGTGATTTTAGAAATATATATTTAAAAGTTATGAAATTCATTTGCAAATTTTAACAATTTCGTTAGAATTTTGTCTAGTTATAATCAATTTTACGAATTTAAAAAGTTGGAATTGTAAATGAATTCTACAATATGTTCATTTAAATCAAACATACATCATTTGAAACTACATATGAATTTCAAAAAAATTTGTGAAATTCATATTGAATTTGCAAATACATTCCATAAAATTTTATGGAATTCATTTAAACCAAACACATTTTTAAGTTAATTTGATTGTTTATATCATTAACTTAACTTGTTCGTGACCTTTCTAATCAGGGCATCATTCATCACGACTCTTGGATTAAGAAATTACATATTCAATTGGTCTTTGAATTGATTATGAGGTTGTGGATTTCAAAACCAGTTGAAGCATAAACCTTTTTTGTTTTTTTTAAAGAAACCCACTATTATAGTTGCAGAAGGATGGTCTTAATTAGTCTTGTACATTGTAAACCAATAAAAAAAAAGCCAATGAGTTACAGCTTACAAGACATTATATATCAATATTCACAATAGATGTGCAGTAGTATTGTTTCTGGTAGATATGCAGAAGGAATATTTATACACATAAGAGATTACATTCACTATAATATTAATTTGTTTGCTCATATATAGCTTGATGGTGTAAAGTTTTTTTATTTTGGATGTTTATTTGGGAAGGGTTCCCATATGTGAGGAGGACAAAAGTAGTTCAAGATTTCATGAGAAGAGTAATGGTGTAATAAAGTACTACTCTGTAATATATGCGAGAATGCAGCCACCTGCTGCAAAGAATTAATGAATAACTAATGAAAAAGAGCCGGAGACTCTCAGTGAGTGGATGGTTCAGTGAATCATTTTTTTCAAAAATATATATTAAAATTTATAGTTTAAATTCTACTATCACTGTTTTATGCAAGTAATTTTTATCTAATTATTTAAAAGGGATAAATTTTTCTCTATTATCCAATTCATTAGTAATTAGTCATTTAATCAATCTAATAATAAAAAAAAATTAAAGATACAAAAATTAAATTGATTAATAAAGAAAAGTTGGATGGGTTCTACTTTTTGCAAAAATATGCTTACTGAATAAATGATTGTACCCAAGGGTGTAAACAAGTAGAGTCGAGCTAAGCCTTCAGCAGCTCTAACTCGACACAATCAAATTTAGAAGAGTCTGATTTGAACTTGACACAATTTATCTATTTGTAAGGTTAAACTTGATTTGAGATCAGCTTGTAAAAACCTCGAGTTGGACTCATTTTCTAATGAAATATTTTTAATTATTTAATTTTTTTTATCAAAATAATATAATTTGAATTTACTTTCAATTTCTAATAATAAAATTTTTTTATTACTAATTTCACACTATTAACATATATTTTGTACATCAGTATTTTTAATTTAAAAAATTGTTTTATACATGTGATATCATTGTCATATATGGAGGTTGTAAGGTTTGATCCCTTCACCTCCATTCTCAAAAAAAAAAAAAAAAAAAAAACACGTACAATGATATAATTTAAATAAACATAAAATTTAATTAAAATAAAATTCATCAATTAATTATAAAATAAATGTATTTTCAATAATAATAATATATATATATGAAATAAGTTTATAAATGAGGCAGATGTTAGCTTGTGAACTTATAGACAAGCGAGCCCAGAAGCTGAGGAATCAAGTAGTATTGAGTTCAAACTCCACACCTAGTTCATAAAATAGGCTCAAAATTGAGTTTAAAGTTGCGCTCATATATATTAATAAACTAGTTCAAATGTTTATATCAAATGAAACTCTCAAACTGCTCGCGAATAACTCGACTTATTTACTCTCCTGATTACGTCAGTACTCATTGGCTCATTGTACTGTTATTATTTACGGAGCTCTCAAGTTCGACTCATTTGAAGCCAAAAAAAAAAATAAAAAATGGCTGAAATTAAATAGTGGTTGGTTTTCAGTTTATTCTGTTGGTTTGTTCTGAACTAACTATTTTTCGCCCTCCATTTATGAACAACTGTATTTCTAATAGCAGAAAAGGGGAAAAACAAACAAACAAGCAAGAAACTACCGATCGAACAGGGAATTAATTTGTGGTAGGTGATATGTGCCTTTCAGAATGAGGACAAATTTTTTGACAGGAATGTCCATGATTTGACATTAATATTGCCTTCTAGAAAAGTACAAATCATTGTTTGTAATCACTCTCTATTTTCTTGGAAGGAATATGCAATGCATGATGCACATCATTCATATACCAGAAACAAAAACGAAGAAAACGAGGTAAAAATGAAATCCGTAACCTTAATTAAGCTCTCATTCAACATTGGTTTCTTTTCAATTTCCAAGATTTCACACACAGACATCATTAGCGTGTGCAAATAATACACAGTTTATTAACAGTTTAGCAACTTTTGCTTGGACGTGAAAAGGTTGATTCTTCTTGCAATGTCAACAACAATCATGTATTTTGCATGCAGACAGAAAACAAGAACCTTGCTACAAGACCAAAACTGCAGAGTTACCTGCACTTGACATCCACAGCGTTATATATAATATATAAAGTTTTATAAAATGTAGTTATAAATTGCCATGAATATGTGGTCAAAGGATTATGCATGGCAATTATTGAACCTTCTAAGCTTCATTTTGGCTTATCCTTGCTCTTTTGTTCTTCTTCTTCAAGCATCTCTTCCAGCACCTTGTCGTCCAAGTACTCGATCTCGAAGACTTGCTTGTGCATTGATGATGAAGAGGAAGAAGAGCCAGATGTGTAATGAGGAGCAGAAGAACTAGAGCTAGAGCCACCACTGCCACTGCTACTACCACTAACATTGCCACCGCGGCTGCCGCTTGCAAGAGGGTACTCATTAGGAAAATTAAGAATGGCTAAGTGACCTCTCATTGCATAAGCAGCTCGATCATAAGCTCTAGCTGCCTCCTCTGCAGTGTTAAATGTCCCCAACCAAATACGCGCTCCCTGGCGTGTAGAGTCCCGTATCTCCGCTGCGAATTTGCCCCAAGGCCGCCTCCGAACGCCTCTGTACTTGACTTCTCCACCATCCTTCGTCTTATCTTCATCCATGGTTAATGTCTGAGTATGTTTTGCTGTGTAATCGTCTTGTGTTGTTTATGTTTTTGCATGGCTAATTAGTGCTCAGAAGTTTATTTATATGGATAGGAAATGGCCAATTAAAAAAGCCACCTGGGTTGGAAGGATTTGAAAGTCAAAACATGATTAAGCAACGTGGAGAATCTTGTGGGTGAGAATCAATCACACGTTCATATTTTATAACAATAACGTGGACCTGAAGACTAGAGTTTTGAGTCCATTGTACCTGGATGGTCAAGGTGGTGGCTTTGAGGTTACATTGAGGAAAGCCCTTTTCCTTTCTTACATATTATTCTGTCACTTTTTATGCCTTTTTCTTACTTTCTTTTATTATGTGCTCAAAATAAACAAATTTTTTTTTTAAAAAAAACATGAACCATTAATTCATTTTTCTAAATCATTAATATTCAAAAACTAATTTATCTGGATAAAATCATAAAGGTATTAAAAATCTTCTAATAACTAATTTAATGCGAGATTATATAGACTACAATTCGAATTTAAAATGTTGCTTAAATGATAATAGTTTCTACATCAGTTGTATTAATCTATTCTAATTATGTTTTATGTGTCAATTATTGATGTCATGCGGATTATATCATTATTGTTGTTGTTATTCTGCTTGAATTATTTCTGTCCATAAAACAGTAGCATCAATTTGAACCGGACAATGACAATACATGGTTATGTTCATTATAATCAATATCACATATAAGAATGTATCGTTTTGAGATACAGACAAAAAAAAAAAAATATGAATGTCTTTTGTTCATCATAATCCAACTTAGGTTTTAAATCTATATCTTGCAATTCATATCAATCTTAATAAAGTTAAATAGCTTTAATTACTATATAATATTGATGAAAGCTTAATTTATATTAGAGGATCAAATGATTCTAAATTTAATGTCATTTTTCAATTGTTATAAAAATAAAAACATAAATAGATAACCAAACGGACGCATAATCAACTAACTATATATAATATACAAGTTTAGAAGGAGATATGCAGTTGATTAACTTTTACAATTGTAAAATTACAAGTTTAGAACTTTGATTATTTTCTAAAAAAATTAATAAACACTAGTTGTGAATCTGCAGTTTGCGCGGACTGTAAATAATATATATTTTTTAAAATAAATAATTAAATAATTTTAATAAATTAAAACTAAAATTTAATTAAATATAAAAATGAGTACTTAAAAAGTTATTGCAATAATATTATTTTATGATTTTTTATCAAGAGTATATATATATATATATATATATATAAAATAATAATAATAATTGAATAAATAAAATATAAAATAATTGAAAAAAAGGAATGTTTTAGTTTGAATAAAAGATATAATTTTTGATCGAAACAAAAAGTAATGTTTTAGATATAATAGAATTAGAGTGTTTTCTATAGAATAGAATATGTGTATTTTTAAATAAGATTTTTTATAAAAATAATATTGTGAATTTTAATAACTCAATACATAAGCCTTTAAGAATGAATGCTGAATTATGAAAAGAAACATTTGTCAAATTTTGAATCTAATAATTTTAAAACTCAACATTTAATATATATATATATAGATATAGATTTGTTTTCTTAACACTATGCATAGATTTAGGGAAATATAAAAAGAAGGAAAGGAAATAGGAGGGGTATTAGATTTTGTGTTATTTGGCTATTAAAAAATTAATAGAGAGAGAAAGGAATTGAAGGGAAATTATTCCTCCATTTTTCTTGTAGAAGGTAAAATTGATGACATCCCAAATTATGGTGTAAAATATTTCAACTCCAAAATATATTATAATTTAAAATTTTATTTTCTTTTCAAACATTTTCCCTTCTTTTGCTTTTATTAAGTTATTAAACAAAAAAAAATCTATAATTTTTCTTTTCTCACCTTCTCCTTCCCTTCTTTTCTTTTAAAAAACATTCATTTCCCTCTCTCTACTATGTAGTTGCCATGCATGATGTAAGAGATTGATTTCAAGTTGGTTTTTTATTGCTTTTAAGCAAGCTTAATATGAGGGGGCTTGGATAGGATTTTCTAAGCATAACAAAATAGAAAATTTTAACCATGAGTTTAATTCAATTCCGTTATCTCTTCCTAAGAGCATCTCCAATAAACTCTTTATTTAAGTAAAATTATTTATTTTAAAGAGTGAAACTAAAAAAATGGTTTCCAATACACTTTTTATATTTTTATTTTAGAGTAAAGAGTTGGTTTGCCTCTTTACATGTAGAGAGCCAAACCTCACTCTCTACTCTAAAATATTTCAATTCCCCATACAGAATATTAATTGATGTTTATCTATTTATTGAAAATAATTTTCTCTTTCATCATATGGAAAAAAAATTAAATAAATAAAGGGAAATCTTGTAAAAAATAAAGGAGAAAAAAAATTAAGCATTAATATTTATTGGGTAAAGCAAAATGAAGATTAAAAATATATAGAGTCTATTGGAGTTGTACAAATTTCTTCACTCTTTATATTTAAAAATTCCTTAAGATGCTGTTTATTGAATAAAAGATACTCTTTAAAATAAAGAGTACTATTGGAAATACTCTAAGTGTTAAAAAAGAGAAAATGCTCTCTATACAAGTATTTGATTTGAAGTTGATGTTCTTAAGAATTTGAGACGACTACTAAACTAGACTTCTAATGTTGGAAAGAACTGAAAATTAATTTTCATAAATCCCCAAAAAAAAAAAAAGTGCGTGTGAAGACAGGTGAAACAGCGTCAGTTGCATGTCGTCGAGCATCATGCAATTAGAGGAAAAACCAACACAATGCATTGCGACATACAACTGATAAATCAATTAAGACTTTGAATTAATAGAGGAAACATTTGTTTGCATATTTTGTAGGGATGATTATAAAAAAATTTTAATTAACCT
>CATIWK010309592.1:0-11235 GCA_949634005.1 Mallotus japonicus | reverse complement strand
CACATGACAAACATCATCAGGCAATAACAAAGGATAAGAACGACGGTAAGGAAGGAAAAGGCAAAGCATTTACAGGAGTTCATTCATCAACAATCACAAACAAAGGAAACAACGATATATAAGAAGCAGAAAGAGAAAATGGCAACACCTCTTCTTGACGACATGATGGATAAGCAGAAAGAATCTACACCAGATGGAATCACGAGCACGAATCGCAGCAAGCGAGCAGGAAGAACAATAAAAATCTCCAGAAAATACTCCTGAAAGAAAACAAAGAAGGAGAAAAAGAGAAGAAAGAAGTTGGTGAAAATTTAATAGACTTAATAATGAGCCCTATTTAGTGACGCAGACCCTAAATAGGATAGTTTTTGAAAATAGCAAAAAGAGGGGGAAGGGTAACTGAAAAGACGTGATGGACGGAACACGAACAGGCAGTTGACAAAAACCGAAACCTCTCCTCATTAACTGCACGCCACGTACTGCGCACCAGCAAACCGCACAGTTACGCTTCCACAAGACGCATCATGAAGATGCATCAACCAGACACTTCGACAAAAAAAGTTGAACATAAATGATCAACACTTCAGGGGGGAACCCTGATACCAAGAGATGGATTTGGCCCAGGAAAAAGGAGCCCAACCTAGACATAGATTTGGTCCAGGGAAATGAAGCCCTGCAAAGGCCCTAGAAACAGGTACTGTTCTTCTCCTTCCTCGCTCTCCTTCGCCTCCAAGCCACCTGCATCAATATCAGACAAAAACCGTTAGAGAATGAAAATGACAGATAACAAAGGGGAACCAGCGACCAACAAGTGCGTGACACGTCAACATTGACAGTACAAAGAAATCGCCTTAGCACGCCTACAGAGATTCCATGGTAACGCCCAGATAGCCTGTACCCTGCCAACGCCAACGCCCGCACTCTGACAAATCTCCCACGACACAAGGGCAATGTCCCCTAACAAACAGCACCAGCTTACCAGGGCCAACTGGCACGGAAGGTGCAGGACCGGGACTAGAGGGCAAACCACCTGAACAAGGCTCATCACAAATCACTAAGTGACACATGGCATCAAATACGACTATATATACTCGTGCATAGCAGCAAGAGAGGTAAGACACCAAAAAAAGCCCTGAGTCTCCTAAACGTTTCACCATTACTTCTCCTGCCTGACTTGACCGTCGGAGAGGATTTGCTGGGACCCCGCCCAGCAAAGCTTCTTCACCGACTTCTATTTTGCAGGTGACTCACAACCTGAAACGGACCGAGTGTACCAATTATTAACATATATATCATATTAGACTAGTTAAATTATCCGAGAATTATTTATTTTAATAAATGATCAATTTTAAAAATTATAGTCTCTATGAGTATTTCAAGTAATAAAAGGTGTGGACATATAGATGTGGAGGGGAGGATTTGAATCCTCACCCCTTTCCCATTGCTTTCCTCTTTTGGTGAAAAATTAATCTACTTCTAACTGCTTAAAAAAATTTTAAACATTACACAATTGTTATTTACATTTCATTAGTATAACTAATTAAACGAACAATATGTCCCTCTAAGTCTACATATAAACGTCCAAAACGGTGTAATTATTAGTTCTCCCTTTATAATATATTGGCTCAGGTGATGGATAATATAAAATTAAGGTTATCGGGTTGATTTTTTTTTCTTTATTGACCTCTCAGTTATTAAAAAATGAACTGGTGTAATTATTTTTTGAAAGTTAAACGGTGCTATTGTTAAGAAAAAATACACATAGCTGTCCATGATTAATGTATAATAATTAATATAAAAGTATACATAATATGTAAAGATAATTTAATGGATTTATTGCACCAATGGTACCTTAACTTTGCCTATGTTTCATTTTAGTACCAGATTTTTAATTTTTTTCTTTTCAGTTACTGAAGTTCTATTGTTATTTCAAGTTAAAGTATATCGAACATATCCGATCAAATTTAACATACGTGGCAACCGGAATAAACATATTCTTAGTATATTCGCCGCGTAAGCATCCCATTAAGCAACCTAATGATCTTGTGGGCCCTAGAATTCCATATTTTTGTCTTTTTATTAGAGTTTTCACGTATGCTAAATTATATTTTCTAGGGCCTACAAGATAATTGGGCTGTTTAATGAGACACTTACGTGATGAATATACTAAGAATATGCTTTCGACTGCCACGTTTACTAAATTTGATCGGATATGTTTGAGACACTTTAAGCTGAAACAAAAATAGAACTTCAGTAACTGAAAAGAAAAAAAAATTAAAAATCTGGTACCAAAATGAAATAAAAATATGGCAAAATTAAAGTACCATTGGTGCAATAAAACCCTAATTTAATCCACATTCTTAGAGTTGGAAATCCATCCAGATAGACATTGATGACATCAATTTGATCTATGATGCTATTGTTTTTGGGACGCAATGGCTTGTATTCAGAATTATTATCATGTGGTACTCTTACTATTAACTTATATTAACTAGTTCAGAAAAAGAATCAAATGAAGAAGTTCCATGGAAGTAGAATAGTAATTTCAAAAATCAAGCAACATCAACAATGGTTCCTCGACCAGATAATGAATGAATTGTTCGTTAATAGAACTGAAAGCTGAAGATTCAAGCTGATAATTGTTGATGGTTGTTTTAAATTTATGTGAAGGCAGTAATGATTGATGACATGGATCAACTTTTTGCAGATTGAGGCTTGTTGTTCTGGTGGGTCTTAGATGATATGACTTTCGTTTCTGCATATGAATCACAGTTTTATAAGCTTTTATATATATATATACACACACTGTTACAAAATTTCACCATGAACAAAAAAAATTGTGGCTAAATACAATTTATAGCAATAGAAATTACAATTCTATAGCTAATTGTACTTATTAGCCACATGCATTGAAAGTTCTATAGCTAAAATATTTACTGTATATTTAGCGACAGGTAATTGGCTATAAAAATTAAGGTTGTGGTTAATAATATCAATTAGCCATAAACATGAATTATTTTATGGCTAAAATTTAAATTTTGGATATTTGATATTTTAGCTAATAAACAATATTAGCTATAAGCCAAATAGATTGATGGTTAATATAAATTATTAGCCACAACAATAATTTGTAGCTAGTTTTATAAAATTTTAGCTATAAAGTCAAATTGTGGCTAATTAACAACATACAAATGTGAAATTAAAAAATTTCATATCTCACATTGAAAATAAATAATAAAAAAATTTTATTTCTATTATAAATAGAAATCATTAGTTTTCTTCCTCTCTATATATATATATATTAAAAAAGATGATGTTACAATTAAATAGCATTTAAAATAAAATTAAAATTAAAATTTTAAAATAAAAAAGGATGTTATATTGTTTTATTAGCTTCATATATATGTTCCTACATATATATTTTATTTGCTATAAAATAATACTTTTGTGGCTAATAATTAAAATTTTTTACTACGCAATGTATATTTCTCTAGCAATTAATTTTAATATCTTTTTACAAATTAGCATTATTATCATAAGTTATGTAGCTAAAAATATGAAAAAAAAGGCTGCTTGACACTTAAATTCCATAACTAACTTTTAATAATGCCATTTCTTATTATGGCGAGCTAGAGAACTTATTTTTGTGGTTAAAATATTTAGCTATAAAATTTCTATAGATTTAGCCATAAGTCATTTTGCAGCTGTAGGTAGCAATTGTTATAGTTGTCAAGTGGTAAGGGACTGTTGGCATCTTGGAGTACTTCAGTTAGCTACACCACTAATATATGTAAGGTTTGGTGATGGCAGAGGGTACTTCAAATCAGGACCCTATTATATAAGCAGAACAGGAAGAGCAATTGCTTGGTTTCCTTTGGATAAACCACTTGCTCAACCTTCCTGTTGCCAACCCTCTCACCTATCTGATGGAAAACTCTTAAATATGTGCAGATCATACCACTAATAATAATAAAGAACAGCGGCTCGCTATATCTATCATCCCTCCCTAAATTAGGAGCGATTACTGCTGAATCAGCACAAACTTCACAAAAGCATAAAATTTACTAGATTCCAAATCAATTTCTGAAAAGACACTACCAGAAGAAGAATGATACACACCTTCCACATCATGACAAATCAGTATTTATGATGCAAAGATTTCCTGGGACTCCATGGGGAACAACCAATACTGCAGAAGGGTTTCAACAGTTAGTCTTGCATTCAGCATTGAAATGAAAAATCGACACCCATCAATTTTGTATTCTTCAAGGGGATTCCTGTGCCCAAAACTTCTTACATTTACCTGCCAGATATTCCATGTTAGTTTATGCCTATTGGAAGCATAAATTGAACTAAAGCAACAAATCATAATAGCGCTGAACTGAGCCTATTCATGTTTACGAGATGATCCCTCCAGAAACAGTCTAAGGTCTTCAGAAGAACTGCTCTGCATTTAATAAGGTGAAAAAAAAAAGACACTGAAAATTGTTGAAGATGCATTTTTTCGAGTTGTATCATGCAGAAAACTGTCTCTAGGAAAAATGGCCTTTAAGTCCACATAAAAGAAGAATCTCAGAAAAACAAAGCTCACCTCAATTTCCTTGATGCATGCATCATCAAAACCAGAATCTTGTACAACATTCCAATATGAAGCAAATAGAACATCTAAAAGATACTTGCGAAGAAGATTAGTAGCTGTCCGGTGTCTCCCATTCCTACATTAGACGAGCCAGAGAATTACAAAACTCAGATAACTAATATGGGAAATGAAGCAAAGAATACTGACCATTACGATTGGACTCACCTAGTCATTCATCAGAACAAATAGTAAGCCAACGCTTTAATAAATAACACTTCCTGCGTATTCCTCGAAAAGCATTTGAAGGCTTTGGCAAGTTTGGGAGGTAGAAATTGCTGAAGTCTATAGAGCTTGATTCATGAAGTTGTAGAAGAGATTTCAGCAGAGCCTCCCCAGTGATCCCTGCAAATGAGTCTCGAAAAAATTCCTTCTAAGCAAAATTCACCTCCACATATAGCAGCTAATCACTCAATAACTGACAAAACAAGTATAGTAAATAACAGAACAAGAAGAAATATATCAAAGAACTAAAAAAGATCTGAAAAAAACTAATCATCCACAAGCTTTCCTGCAATAGTAATAAACTCAATTAAAAGCTTATCCAAATTCCAGCTCCTTGGAAAAGCAATAAGTAAACAAAATTGTGAATGGATGTATACACTTGCATACACAAGCAAGCAGATTAATTGCAATCGAAGTTACAAAATAGGTAATAAATTGATAAATAAATTTGCTGAGATAGCAAACAAAGATAACATTAGAGGTACTCACTGTGACATGTGTTGAGAACAACTTTCATCATCACCCTTTAAAATCGACAGCCTAAAGTCAAACTCATGTTTGCTTTGAACCTGATACGAAGAAATCCAACAATTAGCTCTAATAGATGATGATCTGCGATTGGACTTTTGCAAATTTAATGATTCGCTTTACAGGAATTGTTAAGTGAAACATTCAGATATTCAACTATTACCACTTCCCTGGATAAAGGTCCAGCTGTTCACAGTTTTGCATTTTTATTTCTAGAATCTCTTCTACCAGGAAGCGAGGGGAAGATTTTCAAAGTGAAGTTTATATATTTGCTTTTAGGAAGGTACACGAATATGACCATTCAATCAAGTGATTTTGACAGCAATGAAAAATCAGGAGACTGCCATTATTATTACCTGCTTACCTCCAATACTTCATCAAACTCAACCAGGCTCTTTCTTATGCCAAAGAAGTACTTTTCAGCATTGATTTGTAGCGCTAAAAGCTAAAAAGTCATGAAAGTTAACAGTGTTGATAAAACAGAGATATAAAAAAATGAATAAAAAAAAAAAAAGAATAGCACTGCTATGCACATGACAATCACCTGTCACCTGTTTTACAATTGCATCACCTTCAAATGGTATATCTTCATCGTTCCTAATCCTCAAGATAAGTTTGACGGCCCACTCAGTATCAAAATTAAACTTTTGGAACATTTCATCCTGCAAACTGTCCCAAAATGTATAGATTAGTATTTCCTATCAGTTCAATATCCAAAAGTAGAGCTAATTGTTAGAGTTGATACTTTTCTCAGTACTCCAAAGCTAATGTATTTTGTTTTATGTATGTGTACTGCTGATGTATGTGCAGGAAATGGTTGCTGAATCTTTAGTTTTAACTAGTGTAGATAGTTGTCAAGTAGGTATGGTTGAAGGTATGGTTCTTATTTTATTGTACAAGTAAGAGCAGGTAATGTACACCATACTGCTAGATGTAAATGTCAGATTACAGCATGGTATTTTGCTTGTAAAACTTGTAATATTGCTGCTATATAACAGCAGCTCTGTTAATGAAATATGTGTGGGAGTTCAAGACATATTTCATTGTTCTTGGTTGTTTGTCTCTTGGCTCTTACGGTCCCCAACAGCCCTCACTGAAACGAACAATACTATAATTTTCAATCTTGTTTCAACAATTTTGATTAAAATCATGAAGTGCTAACTACTAGAAGTTAAGGCATTGATGACCAGAAAATAGATGTTAACATGGGAATCAATAATGTAAATTGAGCTCGAAAGCAGATGCATACATAATAACAATAATCAAAATAATAGTAATTATAATCACAATAATGACAACAAAAACAGCAGCAGCAGCAACAATAATAATGACAATAATAATAACGAATTACGTTAAGCATAAGATGAAAGTGAAACTAAACTCGGGGAAATATTGAAAGCTTCAAATTCCTACCGATCTGAAACCCCAGGAATGCGAAATTATAATGCTTTGAGAGAGACCTGAATCGAAGCAGTGAATTCACATGCAAATTCAACAACATATCATCAAGCAGATGCTTATTGTGCTTCCTGCGTTTACCTGGATTAGCAACAATGTCTTCATCTCCTTTGATTCGCTTGTGGTTCTGCTGCCGATGCTTCCTCGAATCGGCTGCTACTTTACAACGAATAATCATTCTGTGATGGAATAAAGAAAAAATGCCAAACCATAGATTTCCAGGGTCTCTCTATAAGCTTGTAAGCTTATGGCTTTCTTAATATAATTCTGGTTGTTCAAAAAACAAAAATTATTGGAAACTGCCACTGAAAGTTAAAGTGGTCTTATAAGTTAAAGTGGATTAGTCCCTTCAAGATTGGGATACTTCCAATTCCTAAATCTTTGAAGAAATAGGAAACCATAATCCGTGGGTGGCTTTACAACTTGTCCAATTCAAAGTTCCTTGTACTACAATTTACTTTTGGATTATTTGCCTCTGGCTTTTGTTGTTGAAATTAGTATTAAATTTTATAATGTGTTCTCGGATAGTTGTATATGGCTGGGAAAAACCTTGATAAGTTATTGTTGATAGGTCTAAATATTTATTTGTTTCCAATATGATACTACAGTTTATGTATATAAAGGATATGTTCTATCCAACATGATACTTAAGTTTATGAACGACTGCTAATTGTAAGAGACAGAAAGTTAGAAGCAAATGACTAGTATTTAGTAATGAGATGCTCAGTAATAGCAATGTAGCTGAGAGCCCTCACTGAAACGAATAGCACTATAATTTTCAATCTTGTTTCAACAATTTGGTTAAAATAAGAAGAAAATAAAATAAAATAAAATAGATTTTGTAACCTATTCGTATAAGAAAAGCCGACATATATATATATATATAACGTATCGATTCAATGGTATAAGAAGATTCTTATACTTTTGTTTTCAAATTATCACCACTATCCTCTTCAAGAAGACAACAACTTTCATTCTTCATAAAAATAATATTTTGACCCCCGGATGATATGAAGCAGATTGTTGCTTCTGGACTTAAGCAACTATTAAAGAGTATAGGGAGAGCCCCAACATATATACTTATGTCATGGATATATGAATATTGAAAAACGGTTTTTAATTGAAGTGTTTGGCTTCTAAATTGAAGTGTCTAGTTAATACTCAAGAGAAAACACCTACTAATTGAAGTATCCATACAACATAAATGTATACATATACACATATAACTTGGGTTATGCGAACATGCTTTACCATTCAATAATTAAAAAAAAAAGACAAATTGAATCGAAATAATTTGGTTCAACTTTAGTTCACTTTGAGTCACCATTCCCGTTCAGTTTGTATTCATGAAAAACAGCTAAGTGCAGAAATAGGCCACTCATGTTTCATCAAGTTCATAAAACTACTTAATTGGAAATTTAGTCAATGATCAGCAAGATGAATTGCATGGAGGACCAAAGTTACGACACCAGGACTAAAAGAAATGCTACTTAAAGTCATGGCTTCTATAAAATTTGTAATCGTCAACTAGAATTAAAAAACGAGAAGAAAAAAAAACACCTTGTTTATATATTTTATATAAATAGAAAAAATAGTCAGGAGTAATATTATCGATGTCCAATTCTATTAGTGATCTACATACTCTTTCTCTTCTCCATATTGCTGCAATTCCACCTAAGGCTCCTAAAATTATTAGTGTCTCTTGGTATCCTCCTATTTCGGGTTGGATAAAAGTTAACACTGATGGGTCTGCATCTGACGCTCCTAGAGATTCAGGGGCAGGTGGTGTGTTTAGAAATCCCAGAGGTTATGTGCTAGGTTCTTTTTCTTTTAATACTGGTATTAATTTTTCTTATCTTGCTGAGCTGCATGCTGCTCTGTTTGCAATTAGGAAAGCTAAAGATTTAGGTTGGAACAACTTATGGTTGGAGTGTGACTCTACTTGGGTTGTGTATTTGCTCACTTCCCATTCAGTTGAGGTTCCCTGGACAGTTTGTCATTTATGGGATTCTTGTTTGGATGATCTGAAGAACATCAATTTTGTAGTTTCTCATATTTTTCGTGTCTTCATCAATTTTGTAGTTTCTCATATTTTTCGTGAAGGAAATGCAGTGGCTGACAAATTGGCTAAATATGGTGCTCAACAATCTTCTACTCATTGGTGGAACACTTCTCCAGAATTTTGTAATCATCTTATTTTTGAGGATTTTAATTCTCTTGAGAGATTTCGCTTTTTTTAGCTTTCCCTGGGTTTTTTGTAATCTTTTATGGATGTTTTTTTTTCTTTTGATTAATAATATTCTGAGTCCTTTTATATGATGAGGGTGTTAAGATTGTGCCAACCTAGTTGGGATAATTGGGTGCATCCCCTGATATTTGGCCTCACCCTTTATAAAAAATAATAATAATAATATATAATAAATGCTGAGTTTTAAAGTCATTAAGCCAAAAATTTGACAAGTGTCTATCTTTATATTTGAGTGTTCACCCTAAAATCTAATGTGTCGAATTCTTAAAAAATCCTGATTTTTATTAAAAATAAAATATTTGTTATAGTTTTTTAGTATTATTTTTTAACTAAAACACTATTATATATATTCTAATAACACTCAAATTCTAAAAGTTTTTATATAATACGTATTTTTTAATCTCAAATCAATCAATCATTTTTCCTAAGCCATTAGAAATTCTATTTTAAAAATTTTCTTAACTATTATACATACTTCAATAGTAATTTAATAGTCTCAAAATAAAATTCTATTATATTTAGAAATAATGACAATAAAAATTAAAAAAATAAAATTAATGTAATATATTTACTTACCTTTTTCTCTTTATAAAATTTTTTATTTTAAAATACATATATTTTATTCAATATAAAACATTTTAATTATACTACATCTAAAATACTACTGTTCGATATACTTGAGCTTGAAACTGAGCTTGGGCGTTGGGCCTACACTAATTAGGCTTGAAGTTGAAATCTCCAATTGGGCCTCCAAAATGTTAAATTGGGCCTTCCTCATGGGCTTGCCTACCACCAAAATGGTCTTAGCCATTTGGATTGTGGCTCCCCCTCAATTATATGTCCTTTCTTCTTTTCATTTCATTCCTATGTGTCAAATATAACTAGTCTTGGGCTCTACTAAGCTCAGTTGTATTTGTTTACATCCACACGGGCCTCCAGGATCTTCATGGCCTATTAGGGCACTCGTGTATTTGCCTATTTTTCTTCTTGGGCTTGAACTATCCAACCCATCTTCATCTTGGACCGGACTCAGTCTGCACTAGCTCTTTGTCTTCATATGGTCCATAGGCCTTGACTCGGGCCTTCGAACATCCACATAGGCTCAAGATCGGACTTGGTCTGGACTACCCATCTTCATCTTGGACCGAACTCGGTCTGGACTAACTCTTTGTCTTCATATGGTCCATGGGCCTTGACTCGGGCCTTCAAACATCCACACAGGATTCGAGCTCCATGGACTCCGATATGCATGAGCTTGAAACCGAGCTTGAGTGTTGGGCCTACACCAATTGGGCTTGAAGTTGAAATCTCCAATTGGGCCTCCAAAATATTAAATTGGGCCTTCCTCATTGGCTTGCCTATATGCCCTTTCTTCTTTTCATTTCTTTCCGATGTGGGATTGCTTCCCACTTAATTCTCCAACACTCCTAAAACACCTTCCTTCTTGCGCTTACACGTATTATCCCACTTCACCAAATGACCATGTTTATACTTATTACTCACTTTCCATAAAAAATTCTTACAAAGCTTTTCAACACCAGTAACAACAGATTTTTCTCATCACAAATCATTCAATCTCAAACATAAACATCATTCACAGGTCATTGACTCCAGGACTTGATCCAGTTCAGAAAGTAACTCTGATTCCACAAGGCCAAGCTTGCGGACTAACATGGTTCATGCCTGTACTCTCATCTCCAAGTAGCAACTATTTACTAGAATAGTTGGAGGACTTAGAGGTAGAGCATCAAAAGAAGTCATTTTCAGCAAATCAGAAATCACTACTGGTTCAGCAGGAGAGCTGTAATAGTTTACTCAAATTGCAAAACAGGTATATCTGTCACAACAACATTTTTTAGGATCTTAACATACCTTTGTCTTATAGGTGATAACTATATCTAGTATTCAGAAAAAAATTTAAAAGTCAGGGCATTCTGCACAACCTAATATATTAAAACTAAGACCTCTCAAAGCAGCAGATGACATGTGAGCAAGTGATTCCTTTGTTGAAACCTGAAGATCTTAATATACCCTTGTCTTATAGATGAAAACTATGTTTAGAATTCAGGAAAAAAATTTAAAAGTCAGGGCATTTTACACAACCTAATCTGTTAAAACTATTCATGTCATGTCACACCAA
>CATIWK010309533.1:0-20823 GCA_949634005.1 Mallotus japonicus | reverse complement strand
TAAAAAAGAATAAAGAAGAGGAGGAAAAGAAAAAAGGAAAAAATAAAAGGGGAGGTAAAAGAGAAAATAAAAATTAAAAAAAAGGCAAGGAAGTAAAGAAGCTAAAGTAATAGTGTAATTAACGAAAAATATGATCATTTTAATAAATAAGTTTTAAAATTAAGTATTTTTGGTAAATTTCTCTTTTAACAACAGTGAAATAATAATTGAATAATAATTCATTGGATGTTGTTACCTACAATCTTGTCCAACTATAAGCCAATTAGTACTTAAATAACAATTGCCCCCCCCCCCCCCCCCCTACAAATAGTTTAAGTGATAAAAAATGTAAATATTCAGTTGAGGATATCAAAAATTGAACCCCCATCCCCTATCTTCTCCCCTTGTGGTGTTAAAAATTAACCACTTAATTTATAAAAAAAAAAATTAATGTTTTCACTTTCGTTGAGGATGGAAAATTAAATATATAATAGACATTCCACCAATTTATCATGATTAGACATTGACCTTCCCACCAAACCACAACCTCATTGGTGCTCAAGTCCATTCCACCAATTTGAAGATAAAATAAAGGAAATTTGTTATCAGTCATAATGAAAGACAAGTGGAAATGAAATGTATACAAAGAGCATAATGAAAGACAAGTGGAAATGAAATGTATACAAAGAGCATAATGAAAGACAAGTGATTATGCCCTTAGTTGTTAATAGTTGAGCTATATGAAACCTAAAGTGTTTTAAATTCTCCAATTTCCAATAGTAATATATGGAAGTAAAAATTCTTATGTATTATTACACTTGATGTCTTCTTAATTTTGCTTCTTTGTTCTTTTGTTATGTGTTGGATTGGGCCACTTGTAGGTTTCATGTCCTGACTAAGCCTCTTCCACATTTCATGAATCAAAAAGCCTTTGACACTGTGCTGGACTTATTCTTACTATAAATTAAGCTCACTCGCAGTAGAATAATTGTTTAGTGATGGAAAATTAAAAATAAAATAAGGGAACCTTATAATGAAATTATGATGATGTAATAAAAGATAGGTGGACATGAAATGTCACAGCTAGATTTTTTTTTTTTTTTAAGGAGAAATGTAAAGGATAAGACAAACATTAATTTAAGGTGGGGCAAAGAAAGAAGCTAGTCAGTCTCTCTTCAATCTCTATCAAAGTTTCTATCAACTCAGAATTATTTTTCTAGGCAATCACTCGCCATGGCTGGCCAGTGATAACCTTTTCTTTTTTTTAAATTTTTATTTTTCTGTAATTATTGATTTTCTCTTTTTATTATATTTTGTGAATTCATGTATTTTTATCTATTTAACTAGATCCTTTTTAAATCTTAGTTATTTCTAATGGATGATTTTCATGAGTATTATACTATCAAGTTTTTTTTTTTTTTTTGGCCTAATGTATTTCAAATTCAAATTTGATAACAGCATAAAAGGAATCAGTTGACTTTACCTTGAGTCGAGATTCTATACATCTCCCTTTTTATTTAACTATTTGAAAGGGATTATTCATCTATGATCAAATGTGAAAAATTATTTACAAAAGCTTGAGATAATGTGATAGGAGAAACTTCAATCTTTCGCCAGTGTTGTGTGAATCTGCTGCAATTAATTGTATATAAAAATGAGAAGGATTTTAGTTCTTCATTTAGGAGCTTCTTTTATTTTACGTGGCTAAGTGAAATTATTATAATTTTTTTTTTATTTTGAACTTTCTTTACATATGAATGGATCTTTTCAATTTCAGTTTTCTCTCTTTGCACTGATTTTTTACCTTTTATTAAATGATATTTTTTAACACAAGAACATATAGTAATTTTTTTATTATTAACGAGATAAAATAATTTTTTATTAATAACAAATGACATAAGCTCCAATAATTTAATATCAATAAATTATATCAAAAAAAGTACAGTTGTAATTTTTTAAAATCAAATGAATTACGTCCACATAAGTCCTCACCCATTTGCTTACGAACTGTTGTCTGAATGTTGTAAACACCCCTAAAATATCAATAATTTCAAATTGTAACGTGGGTTATGCTCTTAATTTGTCCTAACAAGTCTAGTGAGGATAGAAAACTGAGGAGAGATAGAAGGTGTAACTAAATCAAGCCAAATTTTAATTAGTTAAAACGTAACTCATTTACTAGAGAGTTGAGTAATTCTTATCGGAATTGATCAGTGCAGCAGGACAAAGGACTAAAGATAAAAATGAAGACAAAGCATCGATGTGCTCTTTTTAAGAGAAAATATCCATCTGATTTTATTTTTTTAAGTAGAAGATTTTATTAATAAAAATTTTAAAACAATTTAGTATATGATTGAATGCCCCAATAGATTGCATTGCTTCCTCTCCTGTACAAGATTGTGTATATCTGAAGTAAAATCAACCACACAGAATTCAAACCCTAAAGTTCATGATGTTTTTAAAGTAAAATGATTACTAGACCCTAAAGTTCATGATGTTTGATTACTAGACCGCGCTATATATATATATATATATATATATTTATTTATTTGATTGGCTTTATAATGAAATTTTTAATTACAGCAACAATGAGAAATTGAACTTTGTTTCCAACATAGAGACCCAGTCGAACTTGAACTTGAAGTAAGAAAAAAAAATAGTTTGACATTGCTATCTTGAACTTCTTGGCAACGTATTCAGTAACCTTTACAAGTAATTTCTACATTGAAAGCTGGTGCACATTCTTTCATATGAGCGTGAACGTAATGTTGGGCTTTGTAGAAGATGTCAGAGCTTATATATGTGTTTTAATTTTTATGGACTGATATTGCTTTTAGGACTACAGAGTTGTAAAAGCGGTTGTAGAATATATTTTCTTGAAGAAAGATGTGATCTCACTTGATCTGAGTTCGATGACTTGCGTACCATGGTCACCTTGGATGATTCACACCTCTCCTTCGTGGAAAAATATATAGAGGACAGAGAGGCCGCTTTTAGTTTCAAATTGGCCGTACCAAATGAAAGACCTATGTGTTACATGCAATGAACTTAACTGCCCTAATATCGCCCAAAAAAAAACTTAACTGCCCTAATCTGGGGATAGAGCCATCCATAATGAAGGTGTCAATTAACTTAGAGTCTGATAATAAAAAAACAGTTATTATATGTTTTGTGAGAAATAGACATTATTCACATATAAATATGTATGTATGATATGCTCTTTCAATATTATTATCACAATGAACCCTCGAAGAAATTCAACTTATAACTAGTGTAAAATTTTAATTTTTTTTTTTAACAAGTAAGGAATTTTAACCTTGTAGTCATTTTTAATCGTTTTAAATTTTAACATGACACGTATAAATGGATTAAAATTTTTATACACAATACCATAATTTAACTGAAAACAATTTCAAAATGAAAAAACACACTCTATTGCAAAGTTAGGAAATGGCAAAGTAAAAAACAATTAGGGTCCATTTGTTTTGTACAACATAAATGTAGAAACCGAAATCGGAATAGATAATTTTGATTTTTAGTATTTGACTGGCTAAAATTCAGTATATAAATGAGAATGTGATTCCCCATGCAATCGGTGGGAATCAACATTCTCATTATATTTTTAAGGAATGATTTTTTATTTTTCTAAAAATCAAATTGAATCAATTATAAATTGGTCAAACATTTACATATTAACATTTATTGTTTAAAGTTTATAAATGAAACATATAAATTTATAAAAATATGCATTAAATGTTTGTATAAAAATATTTATCAGAAATAAATAATTTTAAGGTAATTTTTTTCAAAATTATAATAATATTTTTATAACACATATTTCATATAATAACACACAGGTCTTTCATTTTTTTTATGCAAGAAAAGACTTTGGCATTGCTACTGATTTATTTACTATGATTTCAAATTTTAATGTGGGTTATGTTCTTCATTTGTTTTTATGGGCTGTAAATATGGTGGTGGTGGTGGTTGTTGCAGGTGGAGGCGATTATCTGTTCTCAACAGAAATTGCAGAAACCTTTGGTAGCATGTTTGCAACATTATAAAATTTATTCTAATTTTTTTTATTTTTAATTGAATAAATATTTATATTAAAATTATCAACAATTAATTAAATATCAAAATTAAAATATTGAAATAAAATTATAAAAATATCACAAGACATGCATCTTAATTTTGTAAATGAAAGATTTTCAATTTTTATATATTTTATATTAATACATTTTTTTTTTTGAGAATTTATATTAATACATTCGTATCTCACAAACTAAATGGTTATATATGTTCTAATTTCATAAATAATGTCTGTCAAGTAATAAAATCTGTCAAGTAACAAGGTACCAATTTGTTAAATTGTGGCATGCAATCTATCAAGTAATATTTGTTGGCTAAATGCCACAATTTGCAAGTTCAACAACATCATTCAACTTTGAAGCTAGTCCAAGTACTGCAACAGTTAACAATGCCACAATTATCAGATGTAAGAATACAGAATAAGAGACCAAAATTGAGTATTTAAGAAAAAAAAAAAATCAGTCATCCTTAAATGGGTGATTCCAAAATGTTGAACTTCATCATTACAACTATAAATATTAATTCATATGCATCTCATAACTCAAGATACAATTACATTGACATTGAAACGAAAAACAGCTTCTTCAGCCTAGCAAAGACCATACTGAAGGAGCTTATGGGATATAAATGCATGGTGCCTCATTTGCCTCTTTTTGATCATCTCAAAATCAACCACCATCTACTGTTCTTTGGCAGTTACTTCCAA
Source organism: Mallotus japonicus (assembly GCA_949634005.1). Classification (NCBI taxonomy): domain Eukaryota; kingdom Viridiplantae; phylum Streptophyta; class Magnoliopsida; order Malpighiales; family Euphorbiaceae; genus Mallotus; species Mallotus japonicus. The sequence goes on along the minus strand of CATIWK010309533.1, from coordinate 16,046 downwards.
AACATCAGCGCCACTTGATCCTGATCAGTTGGGCATTGTTTCTTGTACAATTGACAGGGACTGAGTTGGAAATTCGAGTCCTCGTTTATGTCCCGTCACAAGAATTTGTTGCTAATTGAGTTTGGTCATAGACAGAATTGTGAGTCCAAGACGTGTACTTCAAAAATGGATCTTTCTGGCTGTAGAAAGCAAACGTCATTAGTACTCAGCATTATTCCAAAACATTGGGCATTAAGCACAATTTGGCATGAAAATAGTACCCTGTTGCCATCTCCTTCAGCTTTGAACGTCCAATTTTCCACCTATGTTTACAAACAAATATCAACAGGAATGAGGGATGGAACTGAAAGCTGTGAATTTTGAACCAACACTAACTAATTACTCAATGATAATTAATTTGCATCCAAATTCTAATTACATACTGTTTGGTAATGACCCTATCATTTGATTCCAACAGAGTGAAGAGTTGAATGGAGAATTGATAAAGTAGCTGATGGCAAACCGGATATTTTATCCCAATCACAATACCTTCACCAAAAAAAGAAAAACTTTTAGCTCAAAAGAAAGAAACAAATAAATAAAGAAAAAGAAAACACAAATCAATTACTTGCAGATGTTTGTTGTAGTTGTGGTCATGATGTTGTATTAAAGTCGGGGAGAAGATTGCCAGTTTTGAAACGACGTCGGAGTTTGAAAAAAGCCCAAAAACGTTAATAATAGTTATGGTTATGAGAAATTGGAAAAGAAAAGAAATTAGAGAATAATTAATTAATAAAGTGAAGAAATATTACCTTTTAATTTCTTAATTTCCTTCATAATGCAGAACTGTACATTCATCAATCTCAAGTTTGAGTGAAGTTTTTTGGGTGACATAATGTGGCAATTCATTCAACTTCCTACATCTCTTAAGAGTTAAAGAGCAAAGAGCTGGCATTATTATTATATTTTTTATTATTTCATCATCTTCATAATTCCACTCTTCCCATTCATGCATGTAAGAGAAATTCAATTTTATCAATTTGGGGAAAAATATTAGTGCAATAGTCGTAGCATCAGCAACACCACTACCACTACCACTTCCACCAATCCCACCATTCATCCCAAGAAATTCACCTCCCACTTTTTTAACACTCTTAAGAGCCCTAATTTCAAGAGATTCAAGGGAAGGCAATTTTTCCAATGCAGGCAATTGTTCACAGTTTCTCCAATAATCAAGAACAAGCTTCCTAAGAGAAATTAGCTTCAACGTTATCCAACTTGTACTACAAATTTTGATGCCTTGGTAACTATATATTTCTAAATATTTCAAATTTCGATGAGGCTCTAAAGCTTCTAATAACTCTTCATCTCCACCTTCTTTCCTCCACTCTCCTCCATCTTCAAAGCCACTAAAACAGATAACCAAATGAGTGAGGTGTTTTTTAGCCTTCAACTGTGCCTGCTTAGCGTCTTTCACATCCACATCTGCCTTATGTTGTCTTCTCCACGTTAAGACCAAATGACCACCAAGGTTATTGAGGTTTTCCACATCTCTGAGGGATAAATATGCTTCTTCTCTTTCATTATTATCACCAATGTTGAGCCTACTTAATCTTCGAAAATCACTTAATCTCCCTATTCCTTTTGGCAACCACAAAGACAAACACATAAAATTATACAGACAATTCAAACCAATAAGTTTTCCCATTTCTTGAGGTAACGATTCAAGACTGTGACATTCATCCACAACTAAAGTTTGTAAATTATATAATTTACATATTGTTTCAGGCAACTTCTTTAATCCTCTATTTTTAGACAAATCTAGCTCTCTCAAATGGATCAATTCACTTACATTGAGTGGGATTTCTTCAATGCCACAATCACTTAAACTTAATGATCTCAAACAAGTCAATTAATTGAATATAAAAGGTATGACCTTTCTAATCATTGAATCACTAGGAGCAGACAAGATAACGAGACTACGCAATGCTTTAAAAGTATATACACAACTAGGAAATGAGTCATTCCTTTGGCCAACTACTGAAATCCCTGCATGGCGTATTTGGTTATCACTCAAATCCTCCATCCTATTGGTAGTACTATTGACCTCTATTTTACAACTTTCCTTCTTCACCAAAGATTCACCAAAATCATGCATTTTACAGTAACTATTGTTCCATTCCAATATATCTTCCTCAAAATCCTGAAACAAAGAGCGCATAGCTAAGTGATGGAAATACTCCTCACCTATCTCCATTATTTCCTTACTTCTTGTTGCCCTAAGGTAACCTTGACTCATCCACCCCAATCAATCTCTCTTTACTCATCCTATGATCCTTAGGGAAAATGACACAATACAAAAAGCATTGTTTCAATTCTGAGGATAAGTCATAATAACTTAAACTCAAAGGACCAAAAACCTTATTTTCAAACTTCCCCAACTCCCATAAATCACTATATAAGACACTTTCCCACTCCTCTACAAAATCTTTAGACCGCAAAAGACCTCCCATTGTCTTTACAGCAATAGGTAAGCCCTTGCACCTAGCAACAATTTTCTTACCAATTTCCACCAGAGGACTATTGCTAGTGCTTTCAGAGAATACAAGTTGACTAAATATGGACCAGCATTCTTCCTCCGGCAACAATCGAAGTCGGATTATGTCCCTGCAACCCATAATTTCTGCAGCATTTTCATTACGTGTGGTTACCAAAATTTTGCTCCCTAACGAACCACACTTGAGAAAATGTTGAATTGGTAATTTGGAATTGACTCAAACTACCAACGGGATGGAAATTAATTATTTTAGTGTATACATAATATTCTGAAAATAAAACTATGGTGGTGGGACACATGAACTTATTTGTTTTTTTGAATGTATGAACTGATTATTTTACAAGAGGCCAAATGTGTAAGTAACACTTAAATAGAGAATATATATTGATTTAGGGCTATTTGGTTCAGTTGTTTATAGTACCTGATTGTTCATAAATGTAAACTATTTGGTAAAATTTTATTTATTATTGTTGTTAATATGTTAAATAATGATTAACGGTATAATTTATTTTTAAATATATAATATTTTTTAATTATGCAAATTATTTACAAATAGTATTTGGTAATGAATAATAATTTACTATTTTTCATTTATATATTATTAAAATTAATAATAGAAATTATTTGAAGATGAGCTTTAAAATATAAATTTTATTTGTATAAAAAAATTAGGTATATAGATACTATATTTTTAGTTACTAATTATAATTTAAAATAATATTCATTTTATTATAAATTATAAAAAAATAATTGTATATATTTAATTTAGTTGAAGTTATTATAATTAGTTATTATCTATTTTTAATAAGGTTATAATAGTCCAAATTAAAAATAAAGACAAAATAGAACTGATTAAATCCTTAGCTATTTTGGATTCAAAACAACTATCAATTATTATTTTTAGAGTTTCACCAAATACCTAAAAAATTAATTAATTGAAGAAAAATCTCTACCACCTCTTCAAATCAACTGAATCAAACATCTTTTAGTTTGTAAAAAAATTATCATCACTAGATGGTACTCCTCAAGTCCATATATATATATACTTTTATTTATTTGTTTGTTTGTTTGTTTGTTCTTGACAAACATAAATATAATATGGTTGTTAGAGTGCGGGATTAGCTTTAAAGAAAAAAAGAATATTATATATAAGTATGTTAATCAATTGTATAATAGTCTTTAAAATACATGAAGTTTTAGTGTTTTGGTGACCCAGTCAAATTTTGCTCTCAATTCTTTTAATGTATGGATGTTAAAAATATCCTTTTATTTTTCTCCCTTTTTTTTTCTGTGGTAAAAAATATGTAAGATTTTCTTTCAAAAATAGTGCAAGAAATGACTTTGGCATTGTTACTGATCAATAATTTATGATTTATTTACTATACTTTCAAATTGTAATAACATCTCCAATAGTACTATTTATTTTAAAGAGCATCTTTTACACAATAAAGAGCATCTCAAAGAATTTTTAAATATAAAGAGTGAAGAAATTTGTACAACTCCAATAGACTCTTTATATTTTTAATCTTCATTTTGCTTTATCCAATAAATATTAATATTTAATTTTTTTTCTCATTTGTTTTTATAAGATTTCTCTCTATTTATTTAATTCTTTCCCTCCATTTGATGAAAGAGAAAAATCTTTTCAATAAATAGATAAATATCAATTAATATTTTGCATAGAAAATTGAAATATTTTAGAGTAGCGAGTGAAGTTTGACTGTCTACATGTAGAGAGCAAAACCAACTCTCTACTCTAAAATAAAAATATAGAGAGTGTATTGGAGACCATTTTTTTTATTTGGCTCTTTAAAGTAGAGAATTTTGCTCAAATAAAAAGCCTATTGGAGATGCTCTAATATGAGTTATGTTCTTCATTTGTTTTTGACTGGTTAATTAGTTAATTTGAACTTTCAAAGGTTTTTTTTATAAAGAAATTATACAACAATGCATAAGAACGATCATATGTGTCGAAGCCCGCAAAATGTTTTTTTAAATTACACATGTACCTTTCAAATACATGAGGGGCAATTAATTAATTAGGGATTAATATACAAAGGGGTCCTTAACCTTGTGACACGGGGCCACATAAGTCCAATTTCAACTTTTCCCATCAAATAAGTACAAAACTTTAATTTTTCAGCCCTTTAACCCCAAATTAGCCCTAAAATTAAAGCGTGCTATTCACACATTGAATTAGGAATGTGAACAAATTTATACATAATATTTTATTAATAATTTTTAAGGCCTGAGAAAATCTCTCTCTCTCTCTCCCTCGAAATCAAGGCAGCCACAACCACTGCTACCTGCTATACAACCTTCTACCAGAGGATAGCTTCGCCACTCTCCAGTCCAGTATTGGCACCACCGAAAACACCACCACCACCAGTTCCACCACCCAAAACACCATTGGTATATTGCATCCCATAAACGAAAAAAAAGACAGTATATTGCATCCAATTATGATCTAGAAGAAGACTGAACAATTATCCATGCAATTCGTTTCTCCCTAAGGACTCTTCATCTCCCCATCCCATCTTTTTATCTTCTCAAGAACCGAGTCATTATATCTCCCTGTTCAGTTAGTTTTGATCCCCATTATATACTAAACTCCACTACTGTCTTTATATCCATTCCTCTCTTTCTTTTCTCCCTCCTTCGGTCTCATAAAAACAATTCTAGGTGCAATAATGGAAGTCCAAGCTTCAAATGACATCTCAGAGCAATTTCTCAATACAGCCAAGTGGGTAAACTTCACACCAATAAACATTATTCTCCCCATCTTCTCAATCGTTGGCTCGGTCAGTTATGGCATCCCCCTGAAATACAATTAGTGGAGTTGAGAAGCGATGACAACCTCTACAAAATCAATATGAAAATAGAGGAAGGTAAGCTTCATATCTTAAATAACACTCCTTGGTCTGTGTTCAATCATCATTTCATTATTAAGGACTATAATGGAATCAAATCCCTCGAGGATTATGATTTTAATAGTGATAATGTTTGGGTCCATGTGGAAAATCTCCCTCATGGTTTCATATACAAGTCCAATATTGAGTCCATTGCATCCCAAGTGTTTGAGGAGTTGATGGAGATGAATGATCTCTCAAAGCTGAGTAAGTCGAGATACCCGATTGTTAAGATCAGGGTAAGAATGGATTTCACCAAACCATATCCAAAAGGCTTCTGGATACAATTTGACGAGCAAGATACTTACTACAAATTAAAATACCAGGATCTACCTCCTTGCTACACCTCAAAAATTCTTCTAGCACATCGGGTCCTTCTCTTCCAACGGAAACAAAAAGGAAAAGTGACAAGGTGCAGAAACAGAAGCAATGTGTGGCCCAAGAGGTGGATTCTGATCCTGAAAGCAGCGAAAGTACCACTGCTGTAGCTTACAAAAACACTTGATTTAGTTGTCTTTGATCTTTAGTTAAGTTCTTTTTTTAGTCTATGGATTTGTTGTTTAGTTTAGTTTTAGTTCTCTTGGCTTTTTTCTTTTGTTATGGTTTTGAAGCAGTGTCGAATTTTAGTTTCTCCCTAATGGTTCCCTGTAATGGGGTCCTCTGTTTCAACGTTGATATTGTGAAACCCTACAAGTGCCATAAGTGCCATTTGTTAGGACATTTTTGTGTCATTCATAAAAAACATATAAAATTAAAATTGCTGCCATTTTCTGGAATGTTTTTCCTCTTTTTTTTTTTCTCAAAAATGGATGTTGTATATATGTTTTACACTACTACAATAACGGAAATGAGAAAAACAACTCAATGAAACAGTGTCGAAAATACATTCTTTCATTACACAATGTGTATATTCTATACAATGGTAAGTATGCAAAGTGCCTACTATCTGGAAATAACAATTATAAAAATAACAAAAAAAAAAGTTGGTAAAGTTAATAGCAGAGCTCTATTTCACCCAACAATTTCAATTTATGTGGTCTCTTGAACATTGTGGACACCCTCGGTTTGGGCTCACAACGAAAGCCCGGTGATGAGATAGTCCGAATTTTGAATGCAAGAGAACTCGAAACCTTCTCTAGAATTGATCTAAAAGTTTAAACCCAACCCGAAGCCTTCAAACCTTGAAACCATACCCAAAAACACCAAGCCCAACAGCACTTTATCAAGCCCGAGCCAAGCCTTTTAGGCCCAAAAGGCCTAGTAGGCCTGGTGAAGAGGTGACGCCTCACCAAAAAGGCGTCGCCTCTTCACACCTGTCCCCTACAACAATAAATGCTATTTATTGCTGCATTTAACATAAAAATCTACCCTCATTTTCTCTACTATACATATTTTTACGAGAAAGGAAGACTTTTAAGGCAACAATGAGTTGGAAAAGAGAAAAGCAATTATGAGAAATACAAGGAGGAGATTGAACCTTAGTTTTAAGGAATGAGAGGAGAGAGAAGGGTAGTGGCTTAAAGGGAAGTTTGGCTGATATTTTCAGGAGACTTGGCTATTATTCAAAAAAAAAAAAAACAAGAGAGAAAGGAGAAAAAACATTCTGAAGAAAAAGAAAAGAAAAACAAAGAGAAAAATAAGGGAAAGAAGAAGAGAAGTTGATTTTCAAGCTTTTGGAGTCTAATTCTTTGATGGAGAAGGAGTCTTCTCGCATTCAAACCATCAAATAAAGCTCCGAGGGCTAAGTTAGGAGCTACAAACGTTCTTCAATCAGTGAGAATTCTCATTTTTAAGTTTTAAAGCCTTTATTTCATATAAAAGCATAAATTGTTTGAAACTTGGTTTATTTTAGTATTTGTTATTTATTTGACGTTATATTAAAGCATGATTGCCTGAATATGTGAATTATTAAGTGTTAAATCCCTGGTTTGTGTCTATTTACATGAATATTTTATTAGCTTAACATTTAAGTTATATATAATTTTGTGAGCAGTTGTGCCTGTTAAAGAGGCGTCGCCTCTCTCTTCACATAGAGGTGATCGCCTCTGCGTAGAGGCGATCGCCTCCAGCCGGAGTTCAGCAAAACTCTGCTTCACTTTGGTATATTTCCTGTATTTGATACACGCACAATGCCTAGTATTTTAGTGTCATATGTATTTGCCATATTATTGACTTGTTTAAATGATCAACCCATGTTTTATATGATTTTTCATGCTTATTTTATGCAAGTTCAATTCAAATTATTTTGTGAATATACTGTTTATTTTTGAGACAAGACTAACCGTATTTGTTGTAGGATTTAGTGATCTCTTAATCACTATGTAATTAGTGAATTAAGTAGTTCTTGAGAGGTAGAGTTTTGATTAATTATTGTAATAATTATGCAAAGAGTTGTAATCCCTAATCCCATCCCCCATTTGTTTTGAATGAATGATTGTAATATTTATCCCCATTATTTGATTTAAATGCCAAGGTAAAAAGCAAGCAAACATGACTAATGTGCAAAGCTGGTAATATTGTAAAATTGGAAACGTGTGCAACCCACAATAATAAGGAAATAATTTAATAATTAAAGGTAATAAAGTATAAAACACAAACGGAGGCCAACTACAAGGTTGGGTGGGCATTCCAAGCCCATACCCAGTTTTCGAACCCGATCTCTGAAGACGACTTCTGGGTACCTTCGTGGAATCTAGTTGCTGTAAGTGTCCCGGTTTTCATCTGGGTGGCGACTCCATCTCCTATAATGGGCCTCAAGCCCATTTTTGTATTTCCTAGCAGGCCCTGAGCTTGCACAGTGCCGTGGTGACCAACACTTGGGTATGCGCTAAACCCCGCCGCCTACAAACATCTTTTGGAGTTTCAATCTGGGAAGTGCACAAAAAGAGGAAAAAACATATCAATGCAAACAAAAAAAAAACATATTGCTTGCTTGTTTATACAGATTTAAGCCATCTCCAATGTGATGCAGACTTCTTCTGTCAAAATCACCCAGCAATTCCACTTTCCATAGCAAATTTAACCTGTCCAATCATTGCTCTGTGTGAAACAATCATATGGAAGATTCGACACAGCTAAAGGATTTATCAATCCATTTATCAATTTGGGATTTGATCCATCATCACCATTCACAAATCAATTGAGAAAAGAACAAGAAAATGCAGTGCTCTATTGATTGCCTTGGCTGCAACTTCTTTGAGCCTACCCAACAAATTGCAGAAGCCGTGGGGGAAATGGGCGCCAGAGATACGCGATTCATGGCGGGCAACTCGTAAGTGGCTGGGGACGTTGAACACTGCGGAGGAGGCTGCAAGAGACGATGAAAACAATCAACCTTTATCAACCAAAAAAAATAAATAAATAAAACAATCAACCTAAAAGTCTATGCTCCAGCGGAAGATGCTGTTGGTGGTGCCGGTGGCGGTAGAGGTGGCGGCAACAACGGGGAGACCCTTCAAATACATGAGGGGCAATTAATTAAGAGAGGACGATATAAAAATTTTGCACAACTCTGTTGCTGTTGTGACCTGCCACATGAGACATTTCCCTATTCATAATGATAATTAATATACATCTAAACTCAAATTACACTAGTTTTCACTAAAATAAAAAGAACAAAATAATGTACCATAAGTTAATTTTTAAGATACCGATATGTCAAATTGTGGCATGAAATCTGTTGAGTAATATTTGTTAGCTGACCTTTTAGGTAAATGCAATATCATGTCAGAATTTGTAAATTCAACAACATTATTCAACTTTAAGGCCAGTCCAAGTGCTGCAACAGATAACAATGAGATAATATCATATACAGAATAACAGACCAAAAGGGAGTAATTAAGAAAAAAAAATCAATCATCCTTAAGATGGGTGATTCCAAAATATTGGACTTCATCAATGCAACAATTTATGTTAATTCATATGCATCTCGTAACTCAAGATACAATTACATTTGACATTGAAACGAAAACAGCTTCATCAGCCTAACAAAGACCATACTGAAGGAGCATGCACGATATAGATCCATGTTGCCTCATTTGGCTATTTGAGTCGCATGCATCCACTACCAGAGTAACATTTTGTTTATTCCTTTCATGTACTGCATGCCACTCTTTCATAATTAGTCAACTCCAACTTAATTAGGTGCACTAATCTATTATTCTTTGGCATGTGACTTCCAAAACATCAGCTCCACTTGGTCCTGATCAGTTGGGCATTGTTTTTCGTACAACTGATGGGGATCGAGTTGATAATTCGTGTCCTTGTTTATGTCCTGACACAAGTATTTGGTGCTAATTGAGCTTGGTCAAAGACTAAACTCATAGACCGAAGTGAAGTGCGAGTCCGAATCGTGGATGTTCTTCAAACGGATCTTTCTGGCTGCAAAAAGAAAACATCAATAGTACTTAGCGTTATTCCAAAACATTAGGCACCAAAGCATAATTTGGCATGAAAACAGTACCCTAAAGGCATCTCCTTCAGCTTGAAAATGCAATCCATCTCACGAGATCATTCCAATCTTGCACCTATTTTAACAAACGAATATCAACAGGGATGAGGGATGGAATTGAAAGCTGTGTACTTTGGAGACACAAACAGATACAAACTGATAAAAAGCAAATAAAGAAAAAAAAATAAAGCAATTACAGTGCATATTAGTTGCTACAGCAGATATAGAACTGATAAATACTTGTAAACGTAAGTGTCCAGCATCCTTAGAGACACAAGCAGATCTGAAAGTGAATGTTTGGGTTGGCAGTGAGCCATGATATCTAAATTCCTTTACATTCCTTGATATCTAATTTGCATACAAATTCGAATTACACTTGCTTTTTCAAAAAAAAAAAAAAAAAAAAAAAAAAAAGGGTTAACAAAATAAGGTACCTGAAGCTTGATAAACTCAAAATTTTGTAGCGACCCCATCTTTGATTCAACAACAGATTGAAGAGTGTAAGTGAAAGTTGTCAACTTTGTATGGATACTCCATCCCAATCACAATCAGTGTTCTTCATCATCGCATACCTTGACCAAAAAAGAGAAAAGAAACAAACTTATAGCTCAAAACAAAGAAACCCATTAGAAATAAAGCAAAGAAAAGAAAATACAAATAAATTAAAAAGAACATTACTTTCAAATGAAAGCAATCAAGTGAAAACTGATGCTTGCAGCTTCAAAGGCTCTCCTGACATTGGAGCGTTGAAAATTTATGGCCACGATGTTGTGCAAAAGACAGTATTCGGTGGTGTTGCAGTGAAGGAGATTGTCTGTTCTGATACGACATCATGGTTTTAAAAAAAAAAAACATTGTTAATTTTGAGAAATTGGAAAAAAAAAGAAATTAGAGAATAATTAATTAAAAAGGTGACAAAAATATGTATTACCTTTTTTTTTAACAACCTGTACAAATAGTTAATTCCCAACACCACAAGGAGAAAGAGAAGAGGGGTGGAGAGTTCGAATCCTGCTCTCCTCAACAAGATGTCCACACTTTTTATCATTTAAACTACTTATAAGGAACATATATTACTCAGGAAGAATGTCTTTAATTTCCTTTTATATTAATAATGCAGAGCTTATTAATATAAAAGTGGACATCCATCAATCTCAAGTTTGAGCGAAGTGTTTCGGGTGATGTAACATGGCAATTCCTTCAACGTCCAACAGGCAAACAATCTTAGATAGCGAAGAGATGGCATTATTGTAATTATTACATTTTTCATTACTTCATCTTTATAAATCCATTCCACCCATACTGCCATCAGAGAGAACTCCAATTCTATTAATTTGGGGAATAATATTAGTGCAGTATTCATAGCATCAGCAGCACCACTACCACTACCACTACCACTAGCACCAATCCCACTATAGAGATCCATCCCTAGAAATTCACCACCTACTTTTTTAACGCTATCAAAGCTCCTGATTTTAAGAGATTCAAGGCAAGGCAACTTTCCCAATGTAGGCAATTGCTCACAGTTTTTCCAATCCCAAAGAACAAGCTTTTTGAGAAAATTCAGCTTCGACCTCATCCAACTTGTATTTGAAGAAATTTTGATGCCTTGATAATTATATATTTCTAAATATTTCAGATTTGAAGGAGGCTCTAATGCTTCTAATAACTCTTCATCTCCACCTTCACTTTGTTTCCTCCACTCTCCTCCATCTTCTCCACTAAAAACTAGATGCAATTCTGTGAGGTGTTTTTTAGCCTTCAATTTTGCTTGCTTAGCGTGTTTCACATCCACATCTACCTTGTGCTTCCTTTTCCAATATATGCTTAAATGTCCACCAAGGTTATTGAGGTTTTCCATATCTCTAAGAGATAAATATGCTTCTTCATCATGCCTAATGTCAAGCCAGCTTAATCTTCGGAGATTAGTTAATCTCCGTATCCCTTTTGGCAACAACAAAGAGCCACACCTAAAATTATACAAACACTGCAATTTAACAAGTTTTCCCATCCCTTGAGGTAATGATTTCAGACGAAGACAAACATCCACAAGTAAGGTTTGTAAATTATACAATTTACATATTGTTTCAGGCAATTTCTTTAATTTATAATTTCGAGACACATCTAGCTCTCTCAAATGGATCAATTCACTAATATTGGATGGGATTTCTTCAAAGTCACAATCACTTAAACTTAATGATCTCAAACAAGTCAATTCACGGAATATATTGAGTGCATAATGTTTCATTGAACCATAATGTGAAGACAAAATAATGAGACTGCGTAATGTTTTAAAATTACATACACAACTAGGAAATATTGAGTCCTCCATTTGGCCAACCACTAAAATCCCTGCATGACGTATTTGGTTATGACTCAAATCTTCTTTTAAATCCTCTATCCTATTAGTACTACAATTGACCTCTATGCTACAACTTTCCTTCTTCATCAAAGATTCACCAAAATCAAGAACCAAATCATGCATCTTACAGTAACAATTGCTCCTATCCCAACGATCTTCCTCAAAATCCTGAAACAAAGAGCGCATAGCTAAGTTTTGGAAATACTCCTCACCTATCTCCATTATATCCTTACTTCTCTTTGGCCTAAGATAACCTTGACTCATCCACATCCCAATCAATTTCTTTTTACTCATTTTATGGTCCTTAGGGAAGATGACACAATACAAAAAACACTGTTTCAGTGCTGAGGATAAGTCATAATAACTTAACCTCAATGGAGCTAACACATCACCTTCAACCTCCTCTAACTCCCATAAATCACTGCCTAGGACACTCTCCCACTCGTCTAAAGAATCTTTAAACCTCAAAAGACCTCCCATTGTCTTCACAGCAAGAGGTAAGCCCTTGCACCTAGTAACAATTTTCCTACCAATTTCCACTAGAGGACTATTAAGATCTATGCTGGTTCTCTCAGAGAATACAAATTCACTAAATATGGACCAGCATTCCTCCTCAGGCAACAATCCAAGTTGGATTATGTCCCTGCAACCCATAAGTTTCGCTACATTTTCTTTACGTGTGGTTACCAAAATTTTGCTTCCTAAGGAACCACACTTGAGAAAATCATCTATTTGTCCCCACTTTTTGGCATCTTCATTCCACACATCGTCTAGAACAAGTAAGAATTTTTTTCTCTCAATACATTGTTGAATTTGATCAATAATGTTTTGCCATTCAACAAGATTTGGGGCAGATCCTATGAGAGATTCAAGGATTGCTTTAGCAATCCTGATCTCATCAAAAGAATCCGAGACACAGACCCATATTCTCACATCAAAATGAGACTGAACCCTGTCTTCATTATATACCAGTTTGGCAAGTGTTGTTTTGCCAATCCCCCCCATCCCTACTACAGAGATGACATGAGGTATTCGTTTGCTCTCAGTTAACAGCAAGTTCAGGACTGCATTTTCGTCATCTTCTCTACGCCTAACCTCTGACACATTGGCAACAGAGGAAGTCATAGCTCGTTTAACATTTTCAGCTCCTTTTAACAACAATGGAGACATATATGTGTCCTTCAGTTTGCCAATAACTTCCAGACTTTCATTTAGCTCTCTTATCTTGACAGCAATGTCATGGCGGAAACCAACTTCACGGAAGCAAAAGCAACAGGATAGGACAAAAGACCATACCTTAGCCCTTTTAGGGTTGAGAGCATATTCATATTCATCTCCTTCAATTCTTGATTTCAGAATTTCAGTGCTCCACTCGTCCAACACGTTGTCAATGTCGTACAATATGTTTTTCAGCATTTGGAGCCATACTTTTACCGTTTCCTCCTTCAGCTGCCACTTGTCTGCATCAAAGAGCACAGCTTGGATTGATTGGAGATTGTGGGTGAGCAATTTCACTTCTTTCTCCAAACCAACAACAAGCTTAAACGTTTGCTCGGCGTCACTAAAAATGCCAGAAATCAGCATCTCCAATACTTTGGAAACAAGTGCATCAGCCACAGCCATATTCAAAGGTAAACAAAAGACGGAAATGGGATTGGGATTTGAGGTGGGTTTCTGGAAAGATGAAGATTAGGCAGTAGACAATTGAGGTGGGTTCTTTTTTCCTTTGATGATGGAGAATTAAAGATAAAACAATAGAAAGTTATCAGGAAATTAAGATTGTGACTGATGATGAGACATTAAAACGAATTATTTTCCAAGAGGCCAAATGTGTACACAAGAGAGTGAAAACAACTACACAGAAATGAAAACTATTGCACAGAAATGTATCACCAAACCACAAGCTCATTGGTTGTAGAGTGGGGCATTCGCTTCATGCATGTTGTCTAAACGTGGCAGCCAACGAAGAATTTTCTGAAATCTTTACTAGTTTCTAAGGAAATTTTCAATTTAGATCATTATTTCACTTTTAAAAAATAGAGAATGAAATTAGAAAAAAAGAAAAACATTTATTTAAAAAATTTTGAAATTTAATTTTAAAAATTTTATCTTTCATATTTTTAAATATATCATAAATTGATCTAATAACTAACCTATACAATATTTTTAGTAAATTTGTTAAAAAAATAAAAATTTTGGAGCAAATTAAATTTTATTAAAATGTTAATTTGAACTAATTGATCAGATTTACTAAATTGGTGGATAAATTAACTAAAATGATAGTTTTACAAACTTTAAGTTCGAGGAAAAAATGAAAAATAAATCTCATTAGTGCTATTGACCTTCTCACTAAACCACACGCTTATTAGCGGTTGGAGCTTGATTGATGAATTACACTTGTTTTTTTTACTTTGATGATTGGAAAATTAAAGATAAAACAAGGGTACGTTATCAGGAAATTATGAAATGTGAAAGCATGCGACCATGGTGGGACACTAAGACGAATTATTTTCCAAGATGTGTACATAAGAGTGAAAACAACTACACAGAAATGAAAACAATTGCACAGAAATTTATCACAAAACCACAAGCTCATTGGTTGTAGAGTGGGGCATTCGCTTCATGCATGTTGTCTAAATGTGGCAGCCAAAGAAGAATTTTCTGAAATCTTTACTAGTTTCTCCGGAAATTTTATAAGGGACCAAAAAAAAAAAAAGAAATGAAAGACTACTTTGGTTGACTCCAACTTCTGTTTAGTTGACCTGACCATTCAAATGGAAGAAATAATTAAAAGGTTATGAGGGTAGGCAATGGTAGATTGGTAAACAAATTGTGATTGTGTGGGACACTGAAACCTATTATTTTATAGGATATGCAATGGAAGATGCTAACAGACACTTTCTTGATGTTGTGGGCGTTTACCTAGTCTAAAATGCTATTTTCCAAGTTTTAAAAAAAATGATGATACTAGCATGTGATTGATGATTTTTCTAAAAACATGATGCTTTTCACTGGAAATGCTAAATTCTATATGTTAGTATATATTCTAAAATTAATTTGTTGGTTCATCAATTTATATTAGTTTATATATTTTTTTATTGACATACTTTATTATTAAAAAGTATTCTTCATCTCTTTTCATTTCTAATTAGTAATATAATTAACATTAAAAATAAAATATATGGAATACAATCTATGTAACAGAAATTATAACAAGATTATAATTACGAGACTGTTATCACATTAAAAAAATATTTCTAAACTTGATCATAGTCAGTGTTTTATTAAGACTGAATATTGATTAAAATATTTGAGATTACTACAATATTTTACGAATTAAACAACTGCTTTCATAAGTTGAAGTATAGATACTGAGACTAACATGTAGACATTCATTAAAGAATTAATTCATTGAACATCAACCAGCAGTGAGTTTTCCATATGAAGTTTTACCCGTGTATCTATGGAAAATAATTTATGTGAATAAATATATAAACTGCGATCTTTAGATATGATACAGGTAATAGTATCTTATATGAGAATTACTATGTTTTGATATAAACTTGTATCATCCAATAAGGTTGGCTTATGAGTTTATTATTGGATATAGGATATCGTGTCATATGAAGAAGAACGCCCATGTTGTGGTAATTCCACCCAGAAGGTAATGGGTTACTCCTACAGCACGTCCTTGTATAATGCTCAAGGCTCGAGGCTGAGTAGCAGGAGCAACTTTTAATTTATTATGAGCCCACACGATTGATTCAATAAGTTCTTGCCAATAACCAC
>CATIWK010309525.1:0-13608 GCA_949634005.1 Mallotus japonicus | reverse complement strand
TTGGAGCCAATAATTATATCCCCAACATTTCTATTTAAAAAATGTGGCCGTTTGAAATTTTGAATTTTTTGCTTATATCAAAATTTTCAACTCTGTGCAGATAAGATGACTTGTATGAATTTTTAGCCCATCAATATGGACGAATTATCTCTTCCTGTCTTCATCAAAGTTGTATAATTTTCTCTTATATTTCTAGATAATTTTGAATCACCTTAATTTGACTTCTCCATCTCAAGATATTTCTGAAATACTATAAGCTGTGCAATCTAAAATGTCAAACTACTGTCAGACAGCAGTGCATTGATTGAAGCCGTAATTGGCTACTGTAAAAGTTTGAATTTTCCTACACTTTCTTCATAAAAGTTTTAGATATTTGTCTTATATTTTTAGATAATTTTGAATCACCTTATTTGGATTTCTGTAGCTCAAGATATTTCTGAAATACTAATAGCTGTGCAATTTAAAATGGCAGACTGCTGTCAAACAGCTGTTTACAAGTTGAACCTGTGATAGTCTACTAGAAATGTTCGAATTTGCCTATGCTTTCTTCACAATAGCTGTAGATATTTGACTTAGCTTTCCATATCATTTTTGAATCACCTTAATTGGACTTTTGTAGCTTAAGATATGTCTAAAATACTAAGAGTTATGCAATCTAAAACGGCAGCTGCATATTCTAACTTCGACTCAAGATTTACATGCCCAAATGAACTCGGATTTTGACAAGTAAGCCTAATTCAAAAAGCTTAAGATGTCTACTTAAAATGTGAAGAAGATAACTTTCTTATTACTGGGCTTTAAGGATGTCAAAATCCTTCTTGAATCTCAGAGGTTGAACCAGCCTGGTATATTCATACTTCATTTTAACTTCCAATAGAGTCCTAACTTATACACACTTAAATAAAATTATTAGCAAGTTTAATTAATTGTCAAAGATCAAAATTAGGAGTTTAATAATGAAAATGGTCAACATATATGGTTTAAATACATGAGATGTGTTTAATGTATATACATATATTTCCTACACATATTAGATATTTATATATATACATTACACTCTTAACTAAGTTATTAGGTGGCATGCAAGGTGTCTTCCTAATGATGATGGTGTAAGAGATATTTGTATGTACATATCTAATTAACCCTAATTCTCTACATATAAATATAACCATAAGAAGAGTTCTAAAGGTTAAGAGTTTTAATATCCTTTAAGAGTTAGTGGAAAGTGTAGAGACATAAAATATACCAAAAGGAAACACAAAATATACCAAACATAAACTCTTAGTTCTTGCTAGTGAGATTGCGTTGGTTCAAGCTTCTTGGGTCACAAGTGAGGTGCTTGAAACTACACTCCATTAAGGGCAAGAAGGTGATTGGAGAGCTTTGGTGTTTCAAGCTAGAGGCCAAACACTTGGGTGGCTTAGCATTGGTTCAAGAGTTGAAGCAAAGCAATCCATTGTGGTAGATTATTTGTGGTCTACTTCAAACTTGGGAAATTGGTAAGTAATTCCGCAACTTGATTTCCTAAGTTTTATGTTTATATAGTATGATGTATAGTTAGCTATGTGTTTAATTACAAAATGGATCTTGGGAGTGGAATTCTTCATGTGATGAAGGGTTATGAGAAAGTAAATTTTTGAAATTTACTCTACTTAGGTTAGTGCTCACCACACTACTATTAAAGCCTAAGTAGCATAACCGATTCCTTTCAGGTACACCTCTTGATCTTTACAAGGCAGCATCTGCTATGACGTTTTCCTCTCAGCTTGCCACTTTATGGAAGGTGGGCATTTTATCAGCGTTTTGGCATCTCTAGAAAGTTCGTAACCAAGCCATCTTCAAATATTATTTCGTGCCTATATCAGTCACTATTCACGATCTCTGCAAGTTAATCAAACATTCTGAGATTTTTCGTAAAGGATACATGCGCAACACTTAAGATGAGCTACTCATCCTTCGACATCTTTGTATTGTTGGTAATCTTCAATCAGTCCCAACCCCTCAGGTAGTCTTCTGGTATCCTCCTCCCATAAATTGGTTTAAAGTAAATATAAATGGTGCTTCAAAGGGTTGTACTGGCCAATCCGAAGCAGGTGGAATTCTAAGCATCTCTAATGGTTTTTCTATTGGAGCTTTTGCAACTCCATTAGGTACCATATTCGCTTATGAAGCTGAGTTAATGGCTTCCATTGTTGCTATGCGATATGCTATTCATTTTAATTACAATCCCTTGTGGATTGAGAGTGATTCAGTATTTGTTGTTCGTTTAATCCAGAATAGAAGCACTGAGGTTCCATGGCACTTGCGTCATGATTGGCATATTTTTTTAACTTTCCTCTCTTCCATTCAGGTTCATGTTTCCTATATTTATCGAGAGGGAAACTTTGTAGCAGATAAGCTCTTTAACCTTGCAGTTACTCTCTCAAAGGAGATTTGGTGGCCATCATTTTCTAGTGATTGTTTTGATTTAATGCGAAAGGATGTTATGGGAATGCATTCCTATAGGTTTAGATGATTTTTATTATTCTTTCTTGCTTTGTGTTGCCATTTTTTGTTGTAATTATACTTTGTATTTTTTTTATTAATAAAAATCTTAGTTATGGTAAGTGAAGTAGATGCTATAGAGGTGCCAGCCTAGCTGGGATGTCCTAGTGCATCATCTGATACCAGTCCTAAGAAGCCTTTATACAAAAAAAAAAAAAAAGATAGGATTTGTAGTAACGTAATCAAAATTTATAATCCCAATAAAATTAACACTCTACAACTCATCAAAAAAATTTGAGAATTTTAAACCATCAATTTACTATAAACTTTTTGATTTACCAAACATCCAAATCACTTTTAAGATCTTCAACTTTACCATCAGTCATTTTTTATATTTCTTTACTCTTAAAAATTGTTTCTTTCTCTTCTACTTTTTCCTTTTTACTTTTATTACTTTTTTGCTTGGTGTTAACGTCACATTTCATTGCTACATCTTCAATTTTTCTTGATGCACTACTTAAACTTTTGTAGTTAGTTGTTGGAATATTTGGAATGGTAGAAACAACAAACCCTGGCAAAATAGGAACTAGTCTATTTCCCATCTTCTGAATTTATCTAGACATTATCTCTTCCAGTGGAGGTGTTCTTCTCGGTTCCATCTTCCAACGAGTGGTTCTCAGCAATTATCAGATGGTGGTGATATAATTTGGTCAAAGCCTCCAAACGGATGGATTAAAGTGAATGTAGATGCTATCATGTGTATGAAAAGGAATTTGATAGGTACGAGGTGTGTTCTCAGATCATCATATGGGAATTTTCTTCCTAGTTTTACTAAGCAAATTTATGACAATTTTTCTTCTAAAGAGGTTGAGGCTATCTCTATTCATGAGGCACTTACTTGGTTAAAATCTCAAAGCTATAATCAGTTTATGCTTGAGTCTGATGCTCTTTAGGTGATTTAGAGTTTGCGAATCCCAACAAATATAGGTTCATTTGGTTTGGTGATTAATGATTGTTATTTCTACAAACTTTTACTCAAATTTAATTTTATTTTGTTCGAAGATCTGCAAATGAGCTAGCTCATGTGTTTTCAAGAGCTGCTCTCTCTATATTAAGTTTTCATATTTGGGACTCTGTTCCTTTGCTATTCATGTACTAGCTCGAGAGAGCTCTCATTAATGATATGATCCTTTTATTTTTTTAAAAAAAAAAACTTCATTGCTCTTCATCTTTTCATTAACTTGACCTATTAGCGGAAGGAACTCATTTTCTAACAATTATTTTATTATCAACTAAGATCTAATAGGTGTTTTTTCTTTTTTTCTTTCTTTTGGATTATAGCCTCTTCCATCAAAATTAAGCACATTTCTTTAATTTGAAGGCCACCAAACTTCACATGCTCATCCTTTGAAATTTTCATGTCTAAATAATTCTTTACATAGATTTGGCCTCTATATGTATTCGTATAAATAAAACTGTCAATGGCTTGACTTCAAGTTACATCTCTTGGACTTGGCATCACACTAATAAATTATTAGATGTAAAAAAAATTATGTAGTTTTTTTAATAAAATATAGTTTTGTGTTAAAGTAGTACAAATTAGTATTAACAAACCTACATAATTTTGATAATAAGTAATTTTGGTATTGTATTAGTATTAAAACAAATGTAATTTATATTATTAAGTAAATATTATGTAATATCAGTTTAACATTAAGTACATAAATTTTAAATTATTAAATATAATAAAAAACAATAAATTTATAATAAAACTATATAGTTTTATTGTAAATTAGTATAGTATTAATCTTATTCAATCTTCAAGAAATATTATTTTAGTATTTGGTATTAAATAAAAGGGTAAATTGTTAAAATCCCCTGAGGTTTGGTTAAATTTATTAGTCGATCCCTCGTGTTTGGTAAGTACATTATGACATCCCTGAGGTTTGCTCCCGTTATATTAAATCATCCCTCCGTGAGTTGTGTCGTTAATTGATGGACTTAAACTATAATTTTCTACTAGAAAATATTTCCTTTTGGTCCTTGAAGTTTTATATTTTTAAAAATCATATCATTTTTGCAAATTGGATGTTATATTAACATTTTAATTATTTTCACAAGTAAGAAAATAATTCATTTATTTTAATTTTTAATATTTTAAATAAAAAATATAAATGTATATTTTTTTTAAAAAAATAAATTTTAAAAAAATAAACAAATAAACATTAAGATAAAAAAAATTGTAATTTTATTTAAGATAAAATTGTAACATTAAGATAAACAAATTTTCTTTTGTAATTTTTATTTTTAATTTAAATAAATTTTAAATTTCATATTTTTATATATTTTTAAATTTTTTATAAATATTAGTCTTTTAATTTAAATTCATTTATGATCAAAATTTTTAACTAATGTGAATAAATTTCTATAATATAAGTTTTCAGTAAATTTTTAAAATAATTTAAGCAAGTCAAAATTTTAATAACGGGTGAATCTAAGTGAAAAAACTAACATTTGGTAAAGTTATGATTAAATAAGTTATATAAAATATAAAAATATAAAACTTTGAACAAATTGCTAAAAATATGATAATGGACATTGATGGATGCACTTTGCACAAATTTTGAAGCTCAGGTATACAGAGAGTTTGTTTTTAGTGTTCCTACTGAAAGAGGAGTCACAAATATTTTTATTGTTGGAATATAAATAATTTAGGTTTTTGTTTTGCTGTAGTAGAAGTCTTATAACAGACTTTTCCATTGTTATTCTGAGGTTGCTAATGAGCAATCCCTAGCTAGGATGTCTATGTCCATCCTTTTATTTTGATTTTTATTGCTACCCCAGGTGGCCTAATGTTGCTTCCCCTTAATTGGATGATTTTAGTTCAATGAAATTTATTTGAATGCCAAAAAAAAAAAAAGGTATAGGGAGAGTTTCATCCTTACGAAGCTCAGATATTGAACATATCATAATCTTTTACTATTCAAATTCATATAAATGTCCTCTTTATAATAACCCTTTGACAAAGGCTGCTTTTGTTTTTGTTTTTTTTTTTCTAAGTTGAAAAATATGAGAAAGATTTAGCAATTTGTGCAAAGTGCATCCATCAATACCCATTATCATATTTTTGGCAATTTGTGCAAAGTTTTATATTTTTATATTTTATATAACTTATTTAATTATAACTTTACTAAATGTTAATTTTTCACTTAGATTCACTCCTTATTAAAATTTTGACTTTCTTAAATTATTTTAAAAATTTACTGAAATTTATGTTATAGAAATTTATTCACATTAGTTAAAAATTTTGATCATAAATGAATTTAAATGAAAAGACTAATATTTATAAAAAAATTTTAAAAATATAAAAATATGAAATTTAAAATTTATTTAAATTAAAATAAAAATTACAAAATAAAATTTGTTTATCTTAATGTTACAATTTTATCTTAAACAAAATTACAATTTTTTTTATCTTAATGTTTATTTGTTTTTAAATTTAGATTTTTTTTTAAATATTCATTTATATTTTAAATTTAAAATATTAAAAATTAAAATAAATGAATTATTTTCTTACTTGTGAAAATAATTAAAATGTTAATATAACATCCAATTTGCAAAAATGGTATGATTTTTAAAAATATAAAACTTCAAGGACCAAATGGAAATATTTTCTAGTAGAAAATTACAATTTAAGTCCATCAATTAACGGCACAACTCACGGAGGGATGATTTACTATAACGGAAGCAAACCTCAGGGATGTCATAACGTACTTACCAAACAGGAGGGATCGACTAATGAATTTGACTAAACCTCAGGGGGCTTTTAATAATTTACCCTAAATAAAATGATTTAAATCTAACCAAAAGCTGAAAACTACATGATGTATGATGAAACTGAAGACACAATAACAAACCATTACTAAATTTAACAACAAACTCATAATTTATTTTTATTCTATTTTATTACTATTTTTTTTTTTGTCAATATAGAATAAGATTAAATAATTATAAAAGTAACATGAGTTCATGAGAAGTATTACACAGCCAATTTAAAGGGAGTCTATTATCTAAAACAGCCTTGGCCACCCAATCTGCTGCACTATTTCCCTCCCTTTTAATCCATCTAAAGCAACAGTAAACAAAATTATCCTTCAAAGCCAAAATAGTTTTTATAAGATTACAAATTCTCCAATTAGATTCCTATAAAGAATTCAGAGCTTGGAATATCATCATAGAATCCATTTCAAAAATGCATAGTTGAAAGCCAACAGAACATGCCAATTCCATCGCAAGAAGAGCTGCCTCAGCCTTTGCACTAAGAGCTGAACAAGTCTTTATTTTCCTAGCCATCCCATGAACAAGTTTACCTTGAGAATCCCTTGCAAGAACTACCAATCCCCCAAAACCTGTAAATGGTTTAAAAGACGTATCAAAATTAAGCTTAATATATTGAGGTGGAGGAGGAGTCCACACATGCAAAATGCTGTCATAATTAGTATGGTTGGTCACTGTTGTAGGGCTATCAAAAACATTAAGAAATTCCTGAAGTAACTTCTGCACCTTAGGAATAGCCTGAAGAGGCTACGGATCAACATGATCAAACACAAATGCATTCCGGGCTTTCCAAATAAGCCATCCAACAATCATTAAGAAAATAAAGTTGGCTTCCTGATTTTTTAACAACACTATAACATTAGACCACCACTCCTTCATAGAAAAATTATACCGAAGATTTGGAATATAGGCCAAAGTAAAAGCAAACCAAGTTGCTTTAGCATGAGTGCACTCAAACAACATCTGTTGAATAGATTCAGGGAACAAATTACATAACTTACAAATGTTAGAATCCACAATTCCCCTATGAAATAAGACCTCCTGAGTAAGTAATAGATGATTAAACACCTTCCACCAAAATAATTTAATTTTAAGGATGACTTGACAATGCCAAAGTTTTTTCCATGATATATTAACAGGAGAAGCGGTATTTCCAATTGAATTCCCATCTTGTTGAGAGATAAAAATATATGCAGACCAAGCAAAAATGGAACCTTTAAGGTTAAAATGCCAAATAATTATGTCTTGAGTTGTTGGAGCCCCTAATGGAATCCTCTCAATTCTTTCCATATCAAGGGGATTAAAAAGCTGACACAACAAAGTGGTATTCCATCGTCGTTGGAATGGAATTATTAAGTCTGAAACTAAGAAGACATCACAATTTTCAGGTCTAACAGTAGATACCTTAAAATCAGGCGACTCCGGAATCCATCTATCTTCCCAAATTGAAACATCCCTCCCATTACCAATATGGAAACGAAACCCTAGTATCAAAATATCCCTAACTTTTAAGAAGCTTGACTAGCCCCAAGATGGTCTAGCACCAAGCTTGGCATTAAGAAAAGATGAATGAGGAAAATATATATTTTTTAGCATTCTTGCCCATAAAGAGTCCGAGAAATTCATCATCCTCCAAACCCTTTTGGCTAACAAGGCAGAATTAAACTTATCAAAGTCTTTAAAACCTAATCCTCCTTGGAATTTAGATTTAGTAACAGAGCTCTACTTAATTAAATGAAGACTTTTTTAATTGGATTACTTCCCCACCAAAAGTTAGAAATCAAGGAGTTTAATTGCTGACAGAATCCTGTAGGAAATTTAAAACAAGACATAGCATAAGATGGTAAAGCTGTAAGAACAACTTTAATTAATACTTCCTTGCCAGCAAGGGATAAATACTTATGACACCAAATTACTATTTTCTGAATAACCCTCTCCTTGATAAAATTTAAAGCACTTTTTTGGATCTTTCCCAAAAGGCGACAACCTTAAATATTTATCAGTACCCCTTGCGTGATTAATACCAAAAGTCTCAGATAGAAAATTTTACAACTGCAAAGGAGTATGTCGACTAAAACAGACACTAGACTTTTCAAAATTTATTCTTTGCCCCATAGCAAAACAATACCTATCTAAGATACCTTTAATATTATAAATATCTCCCACCTCCACTCTACCAAAAACTAGCATATCATCCGCAAATAAAAGATGACTTTAAGGATCACACCTCCGGTTAAATTTAAATCCCTTAATAGAATTATTAATAAGAGCCTGAGAGAGAGCCAAAGATAGAACATTAGACACCAAAATAAACAAATAAGGAGAAAGAGGGTCGCCCTGCTGTAGACCCCTTGACGGATTAAAATACTGAGAAGGACTTCCATTAATCAAAATTGAATATGAAACTATTGAAACGCATTGCATGATCAACTGAACAAAGTGAGAATGGAACCCCATCTTTAACAAGAGCTTTTCTAAAAAAACCCCATTCTACTTGGTCAAATGCCTTGCACATCTCAAGTTTAAGCGCAAAATGAAAAGTATGCGTATTAGTTGAATTTTTTAAAGCATGAAAAACTTCATGAGCCATCAATAAATTGTCATGAATTTGTCTCCCATGCACAAAGGCAGCTTAACATTCATGGACCCAAGTAGTCAAAAAAGGCTTAATTATGTTAACTAATATTTTAGAAATAATTTTATATATAAAGTTACATAAACTAATTGGCCGAAACTATTTGATATCAATAGGACTAGCAGTTTTTGGAATCAAGACTATAAAAGTCTTATCCCATTGCTTAAGTAGATAGCCATTAGAAAAAAAAACCTCCTAACAACATTACCAATAAAAGGACCAATTAAGTGCCAAAACTTTTGGTAGAAGATTCCAGAAAAGCCATTTGGACCGGGAGCCTTTAAAGCTCCCAACTTAAAAGCTGCTTTTTTAACTTCCTCATCGAGAAAAGGCTGCAAAAGCTGATTATTAATATCAGCTCCAACCATATTAGGAACACTACTCAATACCTCATCAACACAAGAAGTATTAGAGGCCTTAAAAAGCTTAGAATAAAATTTTAAAATTCCATGTTTAATAGAATTCTGGTCATGTAGCCATCTACCCTCACTATTTTTAAGCTTTAAAATCTTATTCACTTGGCGTCGTTGGATACAAGATGTATGAAAGAATTTGGAATTCTTATATCCATCTTGAATCCAAGAGAGCCTAGCCCTTTGAAACCAAAATGCTTCTTCCTGACGACAACAATTAAGTAGTTGGGAGTTAAGTGGTGCGTAATCCGCAAGTATATGGAATTATACAAGTAGTAATTAAATATCGATCCCACAGAGATTGCAAATTGAGTACTGTAATACTAATTGTGTTTATTTGTTTAAACAACGAAAAAGGGTATTTTAAATTAAACTAAGATAAAACAAAAGAATCTAAATTAAATAACAATCAAATTAAAGAGCTAAGGTTCTTATTACCAATTCAACCATTACTTAAGATCAATTAACTCCTAAGTCATACCTAACCTTAATCCAATTTGAGGGTATCTAAAGAATCATAGACTTTTCTCCTAAGACAACCCTACAATTAACCAAGTAAATTGACATCTTAGATTTATAGCTCTCACTTACTAAGTGTTCGGTTAACCCGGTTTAAGCACCAACCCTTAATCAATATTAGTTGCTTAAATGTCTCTCAATTAAGAAAGCATCTAATAGGTTATTGTTTATATCCAATGGAACCTATCTCTCGATCAAGTTTCAATGTGTAAATTCAATCAAAGGGTGATCAATCCTATGAAGACATTAAGTTCAACAACAACCAAAGGATTTAGATTAATGGCTTAGGTTTAATTGCGATTATCACATGGTTGAATTGTAACAAGAACCCTAACAAAGAGTTTAGCCACTCATGTTAATTATAAGAGAAAGAGATGAATAATAGAAGAAAATAGACATCATCATTAATCAAAAATAAAGATGAACAAACACAATTGTTTAGAAGAAACCCCCTTTTCAATTGAAGACTTATCGTTCTTCAATCCTTGTTCTAAATGTCCAAAACCAACATGAACAAGAAAAGTCCTTATTCTCTCTAAATATGATAAAAGAAAATGCAATATCCAAAATAGAAAAATGACATAATGTTTTGTTTCTGGAGGCTACACTCATATAAAACCCTAGCCTCCAGCCCTAGGTTTGTTGCCTTATAAAATCCCCGTCCTATCCCTCAAAATCAATAATTAACTTTAAGCTCGAATTTGACTATCATCAAGTCGCACGGCCATGCACAGCTTGATTTCCTCAATTCTCTCAAATCAGCCTTTATTGCTCCTCTGGTTGCTCCTTTGGTCCAATCAGAACGTCCATGACCCCCATGTAACTTTCCTCTACTATTCTTTGACTTCCTAAATGCACAAAATTAACCAAAAATAAACCAAATAATACTAAAAATAAATAAACACACAAATCATGCAACAAGTACTTAACTAAATAAAAACTAAATAAAAGAAACACCAATGCAACTAAAATTGCATCTAATCCTAATACATTGAGTGCTTAAAATAATGCATTTCTTACACTCATCATTAAGATCAGCTAAAAGATTTTTATCAACTTGAGCTCTACCATTGACGTGAATAAATTCTATCTACTCTTTAAGACTTATAATATGATTAGAAGCATTACCCACTCTGCACTTACTCCATTTTTTCAGCCCTTCTCTACACTGCTTGAGTTTACACAAGACTTGAAACATATCATACCCCCTGACATCTAACCCCTAATTCTGTACAATCACATCCGCACAATCATTAAAGAGAAGCCATTTATATTCAAAACGAAACAGAGGAGTTCTCTTGGACAAACAGTCATCTAAACAAAGAATTATTAGTTTATGATCAGAACCAATCATTTTTTCATGTATTAACATTGCGTTAGGATATAACGATAACCATGAAAAATTGGCATATGCTCGATCTAGACGTTGAGTAATGAAACCATCCCCACTTTGCCTATTAGTCCAAGTAAAATGGTCCCCTTTAAAAGCAATTTCAGCAAGATCATTGTTATAAACAAAATCCCTAAAACTCTGGTTCTGATTAGGATCCACAGCTAGGCCACCCAATTTATCATAACTAAGAAGAACATTATTGAAATCCCCTAGACAAAGCCAAGGTTTAGAGAGAGGAGGAGTTAGAGAATTTCCAAAATTCCAAAAAGCATCCCTATATGATTGGCAGGGAGGCCCATAGAAGAAAGTTAAAATAACATCCCCCAACCTTTTATCATGTACAGAAACATGAATAAAATTTTGAGAATAGTTTAGGATATGAACATGAGTTGTCCACCAAAGGCCTAGACCTCCCAATCGTCCTTGTGGATTAACATAGAAACCCAAGTCCCATCCAAGCTAGAGTTGCTTCTTCCTCATAAAGCTTTCAACATTCCTAGTCTCCATAAGAAAAACAAAAAGGGGACGATGGATTGAGCTCACTTGCTTCAAAACTCGGACTGTCAAGTCGCGTCCAAAGCTTTGACAATTCCAAGCTAATATCGACATGGGAATTGGGTACCAGCACCCATTGATCTAGCAACCTGTGATCCAAGAAGATATTAGAAAGCAATTATTCATAGTGACTGCAGCTGGCTTCAATGAACAGTGCCCCTTTGCACTCCTTAATATGATTAGACAAACCACATTAAACCACAAAGCTCTAAATTTAAACCCTTTTGCACTCCTTCACCAAAATGGTTGTTGCTAAGACAGCCAGTCAGCCACATCCGGGCACACAACTATTCAATACCTATTTAGGATCTCCTACTATTACTGCCTCGAGGCTAGCATTTTAGGGTCTTAGAGGTATTTTAAACTTTTCATATTTTATTTTATTTTATATAATTTTAGAAGTGTGATGGGTGGAACATTTTAATGTATATTTATATCAATTTTCATTGTTCTGTTTAGAGGGGAGCAATTAGTGATCAAAGGCGTTCGATAGGAACCTAGTTACCATCTAAGATATGTGCATACATTTTTCTCTTGTAGGTTCCCCTACCTACTCATTTGGATCCACAGTGACTTGAATCAATCTAATCATTTTCATGAGAAATGATATATGTAACCCTGATTATATTTATTAATGTGCCTCGTCTATGTTATAATTATACTTGTGTATATTATAATGTTTTACGACCGACTTGCTAGAAGGTGTTCTTTACAAACGCGCTCCATGATTCTTTTTGTGAAGCTTTTGCGGACTGTGACGTTTAACGCGATGGAAAAACGTGTGGCGTGGGGTTCATATTCGGGCTTCTGGTCTGAACTAAAAGACTTCGAATGCATGCAGCTGGCCATTGGTTAGCTATCAGTCCTTCAACATTTATCATACAATTTTTTTTTTTTTTTTTTTTTTGGCAAATTGCTGTATATTCTCATTATGGGCGCCTCTCATCAACGCGAATACAAATTTGACTATTTGAGGCAATTCTATATATTATAGAATCCCTAATTTAACTCACCAAAAATAAATAAATAATTTTCTTTCAAAAAAAATAAATAATTATTTGAAGTAGGTATAATGTAATTTAAGTTTATTAGAGGGTCAAGATACCCCCATAATTGTACAATAAGAATTAATAATTTTTTAATCATTAATTATAATAAAAATTAGTTATTATGATGGAAAAATTAAATTAAAAAATATTTTAATTTTTACAAATAAAAATATCACTTGTACCGACTTGTTAACAAATATGACCTAATTTAACTCAAAAAAATAATATATTTATAGAATTTAAATAAAGAATATGCTACAAATTAGAAATAATTATATATGCAATAATATATATATATATATATATATATATATATATATATATATATATAATGTTGAGCTTCAAAATTATTAAGTTATTTGAGTATTCATTTTATTAATGTTTATGTGTTAAAAATCACAATATTTTATAATAAAAATATTAAAAAAGTCTTATTTTAGACATTTAAAAATTCCTTATTTGATTGTTTATTTAAGATAGATTTAAAAATAGACATAAATATGAACAACAATGTAAAAGTAATTAGAGGTATAATTAAACACAATAATTATTTTGGTTTAACCTTTTACCGTACTTTGATTTTTTTTTTTTTCTTTTTCATGATTTGATTTTCTCATTATATGTTATTCAATTTTATGGACAGTGAGATCTCCTTCGCCAGTCGCCACCCACATGTGCTGACCCTTCTATGATCTACACCCACCACTACATATAAATGTAGGG
>CATIWK010309468.1:0-13737 GCA_949634005.1 Mallotus japonicus | reverse complement strand
AAAGGGCACAAAGTAACAAATTACAAGCCAGAATCCTTTGCTTGCATTTTTTGTACTATTCATTTATGATGAAACATTTACTTTTTGAATTTCTTAGCCATTTGAAATTGTAGTGCATCGATTTTGGAAGCTATATAGGCTGTTCTTTTTTTTCCCCCGTTTTGTTGCTTAATTTGGCTAACTTGGAACTTTTTCCAATTTATTTTCTTAATTTATAAAAAATTAACTATTATTAAAAATAAAATATACAAGCACTTTTTAATTGGTCAAGATATTTAGTGATTTTATTTTAACTTAATAAAGTTATTTAATCACTTTTTTTAAATAATATTTAGAAGTATTTATGAAGTTTATTTTTAATTAGACAATTAAAGTAGTTATTGTTATTTTATAAGTTAAAAAAATTTAATAAAAAACTGTTGGAGTTGTGGTGAATGTATTAAGCTCTTTTCTTTTTACCAATTTTTTTCCCACTTATTTTCATTTATGTTCAAATAAAAATTTTATAAAACAGTATAAATAATCCTTTCCAAAATATTAAGATCAAAATTATGCTAGATTAAATTGAAATAGAAATGAAGATGGAACAGTATTCTGAGATGTAACTACAAGTCTACATCTCTGTTTTTGAACAATAATATATATTTTATATGAGCTTAATACATGTACTTTTGAACTTAATATTGTTTTTTTTTTTTGAACAAACTTAATATTGTTTGTGAATTTGATTTCTCCATCTATAAATTGACAATTTAAACACCTCAACTTGATAAAAATAAAATTTATTAACACTTTTTAGTATTATTAATGTGTCTAACTGGTATTTTTATGGGTTAAATTAAAATTATTTAGACATCTAAATTAGTTGAAAAGTGTCCGTAAGTTATTTTTAACAAGATGAGGTTTAAAAGTCAATTTGTAAGTTGAGGAGATAAAATAACAAAACATAACAAGTTCAAAGGATTGCATTTGTATTAAGTAATTTTATACGTAACGTAATTTCAGACACAAATTGTTTTTTAATTTAAACTGAAACATTTAACTGAAAATTCTTAAAAATGTAATTTTATATTTACTTAATAAAAACAACAGCGAAATGTTATTTATTTATTTTTATTCAAAGTATAAGATGTGACCTTAATTAGTCTTTTAAATAATAATAATAATAATAATAATAGTGTCATCATCACCACCACCATCGTGGTTGTCCTCATCATTCTTGAATATAATAAAAAAAAATTGACCTAATATTTTTAAACTTTGAATTAAATAATTGTTTTTAATATAACATCAAAAATACTCATAATCGAAAGATTTAGTTTAATCATTGAGACATTGACCAACTCAATTTCATTATTAAATATTCAAGTACATAATAAATTAAATTTTGTGCAAATTTTATTAGAAGTTACTAAAAATAGTCATTTTTTTTAATAAAAAAGTGATATAAGCTAAATAATGATAGATTGTATATCGGGGACAGTCTTTTTTGTTTAAATCAGATGGAAATAAGTTCGTTAATCAATGGTAGAAGAATTCAAATCCTATATCTTACGATATCCTTGAAAAAAAGTGCTAATGGAACACTTTCTCATTAACAAAATTAATTATTTTAAAAATCTCATCGGAATAATTATTTCAAAATAATAAACTTTGACTTCAAAAACATTAAGAAGGAGGGCTTAGAAGTTAGAAGAGCACCATCCGTAGGGCTAGATAACACAAAGATCAGGCTTTTAGGCTGGTGATCCCAAAAGAGTTGTTGGCTTTTCCTTCTCAATATGAATTAATGTTATTGTTTGCGACTTTTCTTGTTGTCATTATTTTCTTAACCTAATGTGATAATGATACAAATAATGCATATCAACATTAAAAAGTCTTTTGTTTTCTTTTTGTTTCCATCATAAATTCTTAGACCAATTTTATATCAATATGCCTATCAAAAAAGAAATTGGTTTCCAACCAATTTGGATTTTGGATTTAGTTGAAATGATGCTTATAACCAATAATGTAATTTTCAGAATCTCTCATTCTTATGATCTTGACCTCTTATCTTAAGTTTATGAACGTAAAGAACTGGGTATAATATCTTCTTTTGTATATTGAAATATTTCTTTAAGATATTAGTTAGTTGGATAGTACTTTCAAACTAGATGGGGCTCATAAGTTCTTTTTTTTTTTTTTAATGGAGAAATCAAATAACCTAATTAAGTTTCGATAGACTGTACAATAGAAATTAGTATTATTTTTTTAAATCGATGATGGCAGAAATCATACTCTACATCTCAGGATGTCCTTAGAGAGAGCAAATTTCTTTTTTTTTGTTTTGTTTTGCATGGCTAAACCATTCTAATTAATTTACTTTGAAAGTGATATAGATTGTAAACTTACATTGATATTTCATTCTATCCTATCCCATATTGAGGGGTCTTACTATTTTTCTATATTTTTGTTGTTATTATTATATATAAGATATAGATTAGAGTTATACGTAAAATTGTTACCCCATTTACAGAAAAAATAATATATATATTATGCCCATTAGAAATGGTTTAATTAGCATTTTTACTTATCAAAATTATGAATGTTTTAAATTATATTCGTCATTTATTAATATCGATATAAGTTCAATATAAGTTTAAACTTGACTATTATTTGATATTCATTGATCACCACCATTTGTAGAAAACATACTTGATATAGATATTTCATTTCTTGCCCTTAAGTTGGGTGGCTAGATTTGACTATCTAACAATAACACCACTAATTAACAAAAACTGCCAATTAATTTACCTCTCACGTATAATATAATATTAATTTGTTTCTCATAATCTTCATGTATATATGTCGATAAAGATTATGATAACAACAACGAATACTGTAAAAGTTGTAGTTTGGAGTCCTTCATTTATACAAATTTCAGGTTCATGTCCAAATCCAAATCTTGACTTTTTTCTTTCATTGAATGTTAAAAAAAATAATGGATAGAACCCATGTTTCAGCTATTCTAAAAAAAGGTTCATATATACAAACGCCATTTTCAGGCAACAACTGTTGATATTAGCTAACAGAGATTATTCTCACTTACATGATATTTTAAGTTTGAATCATGATATATACAGTCATATTAAATTAGTTATTTGGAGATCTTCACTGCCTTTATAATTCTATTATGGTTGAATCAGATTAATTAGAATTTAGTAAATTTTAAATATCGATAGTTTAGAAAAAAAAATACCATTTACAAATTAAAAATCAAATTCATTAACATTTTAGCTCGTTAAAAGAGATAATAAATCAAGATGCATATTTTTTCTCAAAAAAAAAAAAAAAAAAACCAAGATGCATATATATAATACTGACGCAAATATCTTCTAACTTTTAGTCTATACTAAAAGAAATCTTGAAGATTTTATAAGTTCATAATGGAAAGTATTGTTATATCAAAATGTTAAATGAGGCATATAAATGAGATTCATTATACTTGTACGGCCATTACTCATCATACAGAAAATTCAGACACAATATTTTCTGGTGCAGATCTTCTAATGTTGAATTTTACCCTTGGGAACAATGTATGTATACGAACAATCGGTTAATTGCATAGGAGGTTATCAAATTTTACACTAAATTTCATAACTTTAATTTGTATCTTTTTTGTTACAAAATATTGATTTTAATTACACAGAGAAGTCACTCAAAATAATTCCGACTAATTTAGATGACATGGCACACCTGAGTTACTACAATACAATTCCACTTAATAACAATTGTCATATGATACTGTCATGCCACCTTTTTCATAATACTGTTGAACATAATTTTATTTTACTTTACTTTTTTTTTTTATATACTCAATCTTATAAAATTATGATCAATAGTCTCATGAAAAAGGTGATTTAATGGTGTGACATAATATTTTTTATTGAGTTAGGCTATGGCAACTTCAGTATGTCACGTCATCTAAATTAGCTAGAATTATTTTGAGTGACTTCTCTATGTAATTAAAATCAATATTTTATAATCATAAAAATACAAATTAAAGTTATGGAACCAAAATAAAATTTAGTGTAAAGTTTGGTAACTTCTAATACAATTTATCCATACGAAAAATATATACATACATGCATATAGTTAATTATTTTTTTATTTTTCAATATAATTATTTTTGATGTGCAATAATCACAAAAGTCTCAATCAATCCGAATTGAATTAGGTGAACTCCATAAAAAGACGAAACTCTTTTAATGTTTTTTTTTTCCATAACGAAATTCAAACTCTTATTTATTTTTGCCATCTGAACTGTTTTTTCTTTGATAAGATAATACAGCAAAAACTAATCTACGTGTATTGATAAATCTAATATCTGTTATGGTGTCAACGTCTAAGTGGGTTTAATCTGAATGGTGCTAAATGCATGGATGTAGACATTTATATACATATTTGTAGTTAATAGATTTATATATGGCCATGGTTCATCCAATACAAATTTGTATTGTTATCTCATTGATGGAATTTGGAAAAGAGTTTATTTCCTTTTCTATTCTCATCTTTCAAACCAAACTACAACAGCCAGAACCCACATAAAATGAATTAATTCCTGTGGGGTTTCAAAGCTATGGAAATATAATTTTTCAAATTTTTTATATAGTTTGATTTTAAGTACTGAACAAATATACTCCAATTGCTAACAGATTAATGCATTACAAATTAATGAGACCAGCTATGAATTTAATGTGTATTTAATCGTATGGCAGTATGCATATGTATGATGTGCATATGATAACCACCTGTGTTATTATTTTCATTTGCACTTGCAGCTCAAAATGTTTGATTGATGATTTATGCAATAATCGTCCGACAATTTGTGGGTTAGCAATAAAATAATGTTGACGTTCAAATTCTAGCATTATTATTTTTTTCCTTATTCAATTTTATTTGGACAACAAAAAGATGATGAGACCGCTAAGGGGGTGTCAACCTAATTGAGATTCTTAAGTGCGGTTACTGATTTCTTACCTCCAACTTTTACTAAAAAAAAAAAAAATTCTAGCACTATTATAGATAGTAGCCTAAAAGCATATACAAATGCATCTGCACATGCTTTTGATTCTTGTTAGTAGATATATCACTGTCTTTTATGTTCTAGTCTGGTCTGTTAGGATATTAGAGTATGAATGAGTTAGCACATGGATTGACAAATTTGCTTAGCAAAATAAGAAATGAATAAGGGTTTCGTAAGAAAAAAAAAAAAAAGAATAGAACACTAATTTCAAGATGTAATGATTTTTAAGACATACAATGAAATCCATAGAATAGTTAATTAGTATCAACTTTCACCCTTATTGTACTAATTCAGATACAATATCGAATTTTGTTGACTTTTTAAAATTATCAAATAAGTAGAATTAATTATTGAAATTAAAATAACTAATTACTAGAATCCACCAAGTAAATCAACACCCATGTTTACTTTATTTTTCTTAGAAGAATTATAATAATTCTTCATTTCTTGATATAAAAAATACATTTTAATAGAACAATTCAGTTATAATTAATTATAATTAAGAGGTACGATGATAAAAATTTTCAAATGATAATAACATGTTTCAATTATGTTGATGGAGAAATATTAATTTATAGTTCAATAGTAAGTGTGAAGCTCTATTTAGAAGCCGATTTATACCATGAATTGACTCACATTCTTTTGAATATGTTTGATTGAAAGAAATATACAAAAGTTTAGACTAATGTACTGCAATTCTTTAAATTTGATATATTTTATTAATTTATCTTTTTAAATTATAATGTTGAAAACAATTAATCCCACATTGGTTTTATAAACTAGATTAAGTGAGCTTATATAGCAATTGAATATTTCTACAAGGGGGTGTTTGGTTCGTATTCCGAAATCAGAATGGGAAGAAATATAAAAGAGAATAAAAATTTGAAGAAAGTGTTTGGTTTCACTAGGGAATGATAATGAAAATGAGAATTAAATATCATTTAACAACTAAAATTTCTTTTAAAATATTTTTGTAATTATTTTTTATATATAAAAAATTAACACTATAATTATTTTTATATATAAAAATAATATTATAATTATGTTTTATAAAATATTTATTTATAAAAATATTTACTTTTGATAAATATTTTTTATTCAAACATTTAACGCATATTTTTATTATTTTATATATTGTATTTATAAATTTTAAAAAATAAATATTAATATTTAAATATTTGACCAATTTATAATTGATTTGATTTGATTTCCAAGGAATCAAAATTCATTTCTTAAAAACAAGAGGGGAATGGTGATTCCCTTTGATGAGAGAATCACGGTCCCATTTCCATGCTAATTTTAGCCAACCAAACACTAGAAATCGGAATCATCCATTCCGATTTCCACCCTTATTTTTCACCAAACAAACGAAACCCTTAATAGTTTGAGTTTTTAATTTGGATAAAAGGTCTAATTAGTATATTTTCGACCCAATTTCTTCAAATTTCTAACATATCAAATTATCATTGAAACTCCAATATATTTTAATATAATATATATTTTGATATAATTAATATTTATTCTAAACTGCCGATTATAAGACTTCCAATATATTTTAATATAATATTTGTTCCAAACTACCAAATATAAGACTTTTTGGCAAGTGAATAAAAGTAATTCATTAAATTCTATACACCAATCCTTAAAAAAAGTTCATGAGTGTATATTGTTCACAGTTGAAAAGGCGAGGCAAAAGCCAAAGAGAACAAAAAGTTTGGTGCTCTCTGAGCTTATAAACAGTGCTCGTCTGAGCTATGTTTTCCACCGGAGTTTCAAGATCTGAAACCTGAAATTATATGTTTAAATCTCTCTCCTCCTTCTTATTTTCTTGTAGCTCTTTATGCTGTGTGGGATAGGTAGCGAGATAGCTTTGGAGATCGACAGATCCAGATTATCTCTTTATTTCATTTCTTGTGGTGGTTGCCTAGATCTAGAGGTTTTCTTTTGTCTGTAAGATTCTGGTTGTTAGTTTTTAATATGAATATGGTGGAATGGAATTGTCAAGGCATAGGTAACTATGCAACGATGAGAAGGCTATGAGATTTGATTCGCAAACATCAACCAAATATGGTGTTCCTCATTGAAACAAAACAAGAACAACAGAAGATAGAAGATCTACAAAGAAGAAATCATTTTGATCATGGAGAATATGTTGATCGCCAAGGGAGATTGGGGGGACTTACAATCTGGTGGAAGAGTGAATAGGATGTGCAGATTCGATGGAAGCATAAACATTTTATAGATGCAGTAATTAGATCAGAGGTTGAATGGCGTTTTACGGGGTTCTATGGAGCACCTGATCACAGAGATAAGGAGAAGGTTCTTGAAGGTTCTTGAGGAGGCCAAGCAACTTAGAGATAGTAATGATTTACCATGGTTAATGGCTGGGGATTTTAATAATTTTATAGACCCAAGAGATAAAATTGGAGGAGGTGGTTTTAATTGGGCGCAAACTGAGAAGATGGTCTCGTTTATGGATTATTATGGATTTGCAGAATTGGAATTTAAGGGGCCACGATTCACATGGCATAATCGCCAACAGGGAGATGATAAGATTATGATTAGGCTTAACCGTACTATTGCAACAGTGGATTGGCTTCAGGTGTTTGAAGATGCTGTGGTTGAGCATGAACGGTTTAATGCTTCCGATCACAGGCCACTAGTAGTCCATCTTAAAACAAATAAAAGAAGGAAGCACCCATCCTTTCGATTTGAAGGCAAATGGCAAAGAGATGAGGAATGTAGGAATTTAATTAAGAAAGTTTGGCAACAAGAAGTTGGAGAACAACAAAAGATCTCTTTTCTGCTGAAGCTTAACGCAACGGCTAGAGTGTTGAAGAAGTGGAGCATGGGAAAAACTCAGA
Organism: Mallotus japonicus; assembly: GCA_949634005.1. NCBI lineage: Eukaryota > Viridiplantae > Streptophyta > Magnoliopsida > Malpighiales > Euphorbiaceae > Mallotus > Mallotus japonicus. The sequence continues at coordinate 5,808 of CATIWK010309468.1, read as the reverse complement.
ACTCTAAGAGAAAGATTAAAGCGATACAACACAGAATAAACGAGATTAATGAGGGTAATATGGATGACAATGATCTGGAGGAGGAAAAGAAACTCAAAAAAGAATTATCAGAGTTGTGGCAAAGGGAAGAAATTTATTGGAAACAGAGGTCAAGAATTTCTTGGCTCAACGAAGGTGATAGAAATTCTAAATTTTTTCATTTAACTGCTCTAAAAAGAAGGCAAATAAACAAAATCTTCAGATTGAGAAAAGATGATGGAGGATGGATAACTAAAGACAAGGAGATCCGTTTGGAAGGAAAATAATTTTTTTACAAGCTTTACTCAGAAGAAGCGAGAGAATATGATCTTAGTGTATTGGAGTACATACCAAATTTGGTTACTGAACATATGAACCAGAGCCTTGTAGCTGATGTTGCGGAGAATGAGATAAAAGAAGCTGTGTTTCAACTGGGTAGACTAAAAACCCCCGGGACCGGATGGTTTTTCTGGTGTGATCTATCAAGAAAATTGGGAGGAAATAAAAATGGATGTTTATAAGTATGTTACAGAAGTCTTAAAGTCTGAGAAGATTAATTCTAAAGTAAACAAAACGCTGATTACTTTAGTGTCAAAGGTGAAGAATCTAGAAAGGATGTCAGAATTTTGACCCATAAGTTGTTCTAACTTCATTTATAAGGTAATTTCTGAGATCTTAGCGAATCGTTTGAGGAAATGGATGGCTGATCTAATCACTTTGAATTAGACGACTTTTGTTCCAAAAAGAAGCATTGTTGATAATATAATTATAGGTCATGAAGTGGTTCATAGTCTCAATCGAAGAAAGATAGGAATGGCAAAAAGAATGGCCATTAAACTTGACATGGAAAAGGCATATGATTGGGTCAACTGGCAATTCATTGAAACTATGTTAAAAAGGATGGGGTTTGCTGAGAAGTGGGTTAGATGGATTATGGAGTGTGTTACTATAGTGTCATATGCAGTGGTTCTTAATGGGGAGGTCCAAGAATATTTCAGACCTGAAAGGGGCCTAAGGCAAGGATGTCCTCTTTCTCCATATATATTTATCATGGTTGTTGATGTCCTCTCCTGAATGATCAATCATGAACTGGCTAGGGGAAATATTAAGGGCTATATAATTAAACGTGGATGTCAAGCTTTAACTCATACTCAATTTGTAGATGATACTCTCCTGTTTGGCAAAGTGGATAAAAGGGAAGCTATGATGCTGAAAAGTATTCTTCTTAAATATGCAGCTGTTTTGGGGAAAAAGGTAAACCTGCTAAAATCTGGAATCCTTTTTAGCGCTAATACTCCTTTTTTCTTAAAAATACAGATTTGGAAATTTTCGGAATTCAAGAGGACAGAGCTTTGAGTAGATACCTGGGTGCTCCTATGGAGTGGGGAAAATCAAAATTGCAAATGTGCCAAACAATATGTGCAAGAGTTCAACAAAAGGTGCAAGGATGGAAAGCTAATAGCCTTTCGCAAGCAGGGAAGGATGTTCTAGTTAAAGCCATACTCCAAGCTATTCCTTCTTATATTATGTCAATTTTTAAAATTCCCAAGGCTGTGGTTAAATGACTGGAGCAGATGATAAAAAATTTATGGTGGTCTCAGGCTGTTGATAAAAAGAAAATTCACTGGGTTGTATGGAAAGTGTTAACAGAAAATAAAATAGTGCGTGGATTGGGTTTCAGGGAACTCGAATGCTTCAATACAGCTCTTCTCACCAAGCAGTGCTGGCGCATCCTGAAGTATCCATCCGCTCCTAGTGCAAGGCTACTAAAGAGTATTTATTTTCCCCATAATACTTTCATGGAAGCTGGTATAAGCGTTAGGCCATCATGGTTGTGGGCTAATGTTTTGCAAGGTCGAGAATTACTGAGATCGGGATGCAGATGGAATATCTCCTCCGGTCAACTTGTGAATATATGGGAGGACAGTTGGATTCTCGATCTTCTTGGTTTTAAGGTTCAATCAAGGCCTCCTCCTAATTCCAAGTATATTTTGGTAAAGGATTTAATGGATTAACACAGGCATTCTTAGGATCAAGGAATTCTTAACCAGCTTTTCAGTCAGGAAGAGGTGCAAGCAATTTTAAAATTCCATTCTCGGGCAAAAGAGGGGTGGACACATGGTTTGGCATCATACTAAGCAAGGAGTGTATATGGTCAAATCTGGATACTATATATGTAAGGAGGGGGTGAGCAGTAGAGTAGAAGATACATTAAACTCTAATTCTCTTATGGGAAAAAGAGAATGACAAGCTATATGGAGTTTGAAAGTTCCATAAAAAATAAAATTCTTTATATGGAGATGTTGCAGGGATGGTGTAGCAATAAGGAAAAATTTAGTGAAGAGGAATTGTTCCCAAGAGGATACATGTCAGATTTGTAGCTCTGAACCAGAAACTCTTGAACACGCATTATTCTTATGCTCAAAGGCAGTCATGGTGTGCTTTGGCTCATCTTTTAACTATAATCCAAGGGAGATAGGGAGCTTTTATTTTAGGGAATGGTGGTGAGATGCTGTTTCCTTCTTAAACCAAGAAGATGGGCATTTTCTGCTTGAGCTTGCAGCTGTTATACTATGGCAGATTTAGAAGCATAGAAATAAAGAGATATTTAGGTGTGTAAAATATGATCCAAGGATTGTAATAATGAAGAGTAATACCCAATGGAATGAATGGATAGTTAATTTTAAGAATGGCAATAAGAATTTGTAAAAAATCAGAAGGCAGCCAGCTAGATAGGAACCTCCTACCAAGGGGATGTACAAGATAAATTGCGATGCTAGTGTTGAGTCTAATAGGCACTAGGCTCAAACTGCATTTATATGTAGAAACTCACAAGGTGATGTGATAACTGCTCAAGGGAAAAAGCTTCATTATGTTTCGGTTGAATCTGCTGAGGCCCTTGCAGTCAGAGAGGCGATCAGATTTGTTAGCAACCATTAACTATCTAGCACCATCATTGAGACTGATTCAAGTGTTGTGGTGAAGGAAATTCAGACAGCATTAAATGAAGGCTTGGAGGAAACTAGATAGGATGTGCGAGCATCAGTTGAGGGGATATGCTTACTTTTAACCAGGGATTGCAAATTACAGGGAGTCCAACTTCGTCATGTGTTTAGGGAAGCAAATGAAGCAGCAAACTGGTTGTCAAAAAAAGAATTTTTGTTTCAGGATGGGGACATTTGGGCAGTGGTACCGAAGGTTCTCCAGAGCATTTTGCTAAAAGATAAGAGTCAATTGCTGTAATTTATGTTTGTCGTTCTTTTGGTTGTCTTCAGTTTTGGTTAGTTTGGTTTTCTTGTACTGGATATGTGTGTTAGCCTTTACTGAGTTCTTTGCTCTGTTTTGTTGAGGTTGCTGATAGAGCATCCCCTTTCTCTACTGTGTTCTGGTGGTGTATTTTGTTCTATGTGCTTCCTTAGCTTTGCTAGTGGCTTTGTATTTGGTTTTCCTCTTATTTAATTCCTTTTACGCCCAAAAAAAAAGTTCATAAGCAGCAGCATATAGACCTAACTAGAAACCAGTAAACCGAAATTTCAATTTGATATCTAGTCAAGTGAAATTATAAGTCAACAATGTTGCATTCAAAACCCGCAAGCGCACGAATCGTGAATTGCAGTATAAAGAGTTATCGTTCCCACGAGGATTGTATATTGAGTACTAATATCTTTACTTATGATCTTAGCTAGTAAATTGAATAAAAGTAATTAGGCAAATATAAAACAAAGTAATTTAAACTGAATTAAAATCAAATAATTAAAAGCTTAGAGCCTAGGTTTAGTTTCACTATTCCAATCCGATCATGAACATATTAACAAACAAAAGACATTGATTTCAGTTAAGGGTAATTGTTCTAATTTACCTAAAGCCTCTCTCGGGTTCAATTAAGTATGCAAAGATTAAAGTTTAACCTACTCTCGTAATTAAGAAGTTAATCTAAGCTCATTAAGTTCCTTAACAACTATTGTTTTACCACCGTAAACCCCTGTCTACAGTCATGGTTCCCCGAAGAGCTCACCTACTCTCATGGTCGAGTGGTCTAAGTCCTATGAGTCATAAGCTAATAAATTGTCTTAACTCTAGTTGGTGAATCTACCCATAAATATGCAAACAAGCTGGCCAAGAATGAAAGCATACATGAAGCACAACTCATAGAATTAACTGAAAATCAAATTAAATAAATAAGATCTTTGTGTTCATTCACATCATGGAATAGCTACTCCTAACCTAAACTCTAAAAGAAAACTAGCCACACATGATTGTGGTGAAGCACACAAACATAATTAAAGAAAATAAAGAAGAAGAAGAAAGTATGAATAAATCTCTTTAATTTCGCGACTCCTCTTCAATCTTCGTTTTGCACTTGTTTATGGCTTCTTCTTGATGTTCAAAGATAAATTTTCAGCCTCTTCTCATTCTCTTTTTATAAGCTTAATTTTGTAGGAGACATCATAACCCTTAAAAGAGCCTTTTCCTAATTGGGCAAGGAGTCTACTTTATTTTCTTTATGGCTTGGTACAAGCCGTGACTGAAATGGTGACGAATTCTCAGCAATCTCAAAAGTTGGGCAGATCGTGTCACAGGATGGGTCACGGTTTGGGTCATGGCTTATAAGCCGTGACTGAAGTGGTGACACGTTAATGGCTTTATGGCACGGCTTCAGACATGGCTTCGTCAAGCCATGTTGCACTGTCTTCAAGCTTCCAGAAGTGGTCACAGTTTGGGTCATGGCTTACAAGCCATGACTGAAGTGGTGACGCAAGCCGTGACTTAATTATATTAAAATAAACAAAAACTAAAACAAAACCTTTGACCTAAAATTATTCCTAATTAAACTCAATTACTACCCAAGTATTCCAATTATTTGCTCAAAATTCATTAGAATTCAACTTAAATATATATAAAGAATTACTCATATCACTATGCAGGCTTTAGGTCACAGGTCCTTTTACTTGTAGGTTGCAAGCTTGACCAATGTTCCGTTGACTCATCATATGACTAGGACTTTGACCCTAATTTATAGGAGTTAAAATTTCTTTATGTTATCAGATGTACCCCACCTAAAAAGTCAAAAAATTTCCTTTTTCGCTTTTATCTTTCCTCTTTTTATCATTGCTTTGTACACAACCACTTTTAGCCTTATTGATAAGCTCTTCAGGAAAAAGATATTTTATCTGATACCTATTTTAGCTGTAAGGTTGGATAAGATTTCTTGCTAACAGAGCTATTATTAGGTTACTGTGTACATTTTATTTTTTACAAGTAACCTTTTCAACAAAATGATTATTTTTTCTGCAAACATTTGTGCTTTTGCAGGTAATCATTCTTTTGCAGGCAATTATTCTACGGCAGGTGATTATTCTACTGCAAGTAATTATTCTTCTGCAGGTGTAAGTGCTTTTAGCTATAAGAAACTTATTGTATGCAATAACATTTATAGCTGTAAATGTATGCACTCGGAGAATTACTTTCTATAGATGAAGATGCCTTTAGTTGTAGAGACTTATTTTGAAAATAAATTGCTGCAGAGGAAGATACTTTTGGCTTTTAGCTTTTTACTTTCAGCTTGTAGCTTTTAGCCTTTTGAATTTTTATATTAATATTATGGTTGTCCCCCCTTAACATGGTTAAGCAAATTTTGTTTATCCATTAGATTGAATCTTTCAGTGCTCTTATTAGATCTTTAGCCTTTTTTGGCTCTATAGTTTGAAATATTTTATCCATGTGGAATTTTTGTAGTCTTCAGACTTTATAACTTTATTGTGTGATCTCACAGGCTATTGCCTATGGTCT
>CATIWK010309313.1:0-21748 GCA_949634005.1 Mallotus japonicus | reverse complement strand
CATACAGATGGAATTTTTGGGCAGTGTTTGGGAAGTCATTTTGAAAGCCAAGGTGGAATTTATTTATTTATTTATAATAAATAATATGAAAATTTTTTATAAATATTTTCTTAATGGATTAACCAATTCTTTGATTTCTATATATATATATATATATATATTTGAAACTTAAGGTAGGAATCTACTAAATTCAGTCACAAATCAAAATATCAACAATAAAGGATGGAGTACAACTTCTCCATTCCTTAGGGCCAGATAAAGAAAGAGAGTCCCTTGCTAGAGCATGGGCGACCTCATTCACTGACCTTTTAACGTGACACAGAGAACTACTACTAATGTCTTTTATCAAGGCTTTACTATCTGTTGTTACTTGTCCAAAGTATGTGCCATTTTGTCTATACCATTAACTGCTAAAGCAACATTAAGAGCATCGGTCTCAAAGATACCCCGAGAAACACACCCAGACTTTTAACCCCGCTGAGAGCTTCCCTGCAACTGATAGCTTCTACTAAATGGGGATTTCTGACATCCAAGGCTATACCTTGCCGAGCAGCCACTAGCTGACCATTACATGTTATATGTAGCTTGTATATTAGTTGGTTGATAAAAGGGTTATCCCACATTGTTTGTGGGAAAGAGTTCAGTGTCCATTATTTTGTAGGGTACTCCTTCTCTATTGATTTAAGAGAATTATGGAGGTAAACCAAATTTGTTTAAAATTTGACGGCAAAAACACATTGAACTATGTATAGTCTAATGAGTTCTTTACAGAATTTGCTATCAGTAAATTATAAGCTTTGTTATATTCTCAAGGTATATTGCTTCAACCTTGTAGCAAATTAGTGGGGGCAATTAATACATTAAAGATAGTGATTCTCATGCCTTAAAGCCTTCTAAATACCCAATGTAATAACATTACAATCCCTTATAACATAACCCAGCCCTGCTTTTATCATAATTTAAGTTTACAGTTGCATCAATATTGCATTTGAACTGCTCTTGGGGAGGGGGCATCCACTTGTTAACTATGCTACCTCCGTTTATCATGGGACAGCCATAGATTGGGTTCTAAGCCTGTTGCCATTGTTGCAGACACTCCTTAGCTTGCTTAATCACTCGATCTGAATATCCTCTTTTATTCTCCCGTACTACCTTATTTCTAGATTCCCAGATCTTCCAAGCAAGAGTCACAATCATATTAGGCTACACATCGGGCAAATGCTTGCTGGAACCAACTCTGCACATCCACTGCATTCAAAGACAGAAAGCCAAATCCAGAATTCACCCAGCATTGCCGCGCAAAAACACTATTTACAAGAACATGGGCCACTGATTCTTCATGAGTTTGACAAACAGGGCATTGTGTCTCAATATCCCCCCGTTTCATTTTGAGATTATACTTTATTCGTAAGCAATTATGACAGGCTCTCCATATAAAGTTGTTATGTGTATATATTGGAGGGGTTTTAAGCTTCCACAAGTGTTTCCATTAGAAACCCTTAACAATGTCTTGATGCTGCTGCCCCTTTCACCCAGGGCTCTATAACCGCTTTTGACAGAGTACAAACCCTTTCTGTCCCATTCTATATATATATAATCAATTTAAAAATTTATGTTATTAATGCATTATTATTAATTTTATAATATTAATATTTAATTTATAGAATTTTATATTTTTTAATTTAATTAATAAATTATCAATAATTTTACAATAGTTAAAATTCAATTGCCAACCTCCCACTAGATTAGTGGTAGAGGGTTTGGCACTTTTGTAGGAGGGGGATGGTTCAAATCCCCCCACCCCCTTCCCTCTCCATGGTCCAAAAAAAAAAAAAATTAAAATTTAATTTTTTAGAATTGTAAAAATTTTAAAAAATTGTAGCTTCATAATTATAATACACACGAAACTCATGCGCACGTATTTTGTTAAAACTTATGTTGTTAATACATTACTCATGATTTTGCAATAATTAATATTTAATTTTGTCAAATTAATTGGTTTAAAGAAACTAATATAAAATTCGTGCTCCTTTTCTTCTAAGAAATGATACAAAAGAAAGAGAATCTAAATCTAACACCAACCTCTTCTTCTAAGAAATGATACAAAAGAGAGAGAATCTAAATCTAAATGCGTGCATCAAAGTGCAACAGATAATTCTATCCCCAAAAAATCAAACAGTAATTTCCTAGCTAGTGAAACAAGAAATCATAACACATAATTAATGTGTCTACACAAAGAGAATTTTTAATTTAATTTTCTATTAAAGACAATTAAATCTAGCACACACTAAGCACTTAAATCTTAGTCAAAAACAACCATTCAAAATCTACCAAAAATTACACTTTTTCATTAAGTTGATTTCAATTTAAACAGTACACAACATAAACAATAATAATAAGAAGAAAAAAAATAAACAAATGGTGGCAAATAAAGTGAAGTTACTTACCCCATGAGATATATAAGCAAATGGATACTCGATTCAATGAAAGCTCACACATTTGGCGAATATCAGCAGCATTACCATGAAAGTAGAGCAAAGTAAAAGTAGCCATAAGATACCTAACATAAACAACAATAATCTCAGTCCCCTTTTGAGAAGACAAACAAAGAATATCGACATTTTTACAATGTGGGAAGTGGTGAAGAAGTAAAAGTCCAGTAGCATCATCAATAATTAGCTTGTAAGATGGAGGATTAGGCCATACAAAAAAGCAAACTTTGCTGTCATGGATGAAGTCACCCCCACCCATAATAATCTTTTGTATTTACACCAACCTGTAACAAGGAAAAAAAAAGGAACAATTTCCTTTTAAACAAGTAGTAGTAGAAGAAGAAGAAATCAAAAAGCTATTAAAACTAACCAAAAAAAAAAAAAAAAAAAAAAAAAACGAAGAAGAAAAGATGAAGTAAATTGTAAGTGAAAATCTTATGTGGCTAGTTAGCTGAGCGAGTAAATGTGGATGGTCTCAGTCCACGTGGCGATGACTAAGAAACCACGTAGGCAAATATAGTGCCACATGTACTTTTCTGCTATATTTAACGACGTAGGACTAACGATTAATTTTTAAAATATTTATTGAACTCAATTGTTAAGAGCTAAGTGTTCAAGACTTAATTGTAAAAACCTATAACTTTTAGGGCTGAAAATTTTATTATCCTTATAAATTATATCAATATACATGATATTAATATAAATTGATCAATTTATTAAATATAAATTTTTTAAATTTAAATTTATTTATTAATTTATAAAAATATAATTTATTAAAAATATATTTTTTAAATTATTAGCTATTCATTATTAAATTATTAAATAATAATAATAATTTAATAGTTGGATGTTATTGGATTACTCTTTTTTTTTTTTTTCTTATTTTGGATTTTTACGTTAAATTCTGTTGGCACATATCATTTTTACAATATAATCATTCTATATTTTACAATTTCATATATTTGATATTTCAATATAAGACTTTCTTATTTCTTTTACGATTTTTATATAATTTCTTTAATCATTTTTTTTTTTTTTTAATCATTCTTTCACTTAATTATAAATTTAAAATATTTTTATAACTTTTTTCTTCTATCAAAATGAGTGGATCACAAGATGATAAAACATCGAAACAAGACCAAGGATTAGTATCTTAATTCCTTTTCTTCTGTTTTTACCAAACATGTTTCTCTTTGGGTACCATGGCTTCTACTTCATCCAGTCCCCCTCGACAATGGGAATATGATGTTTCATATTCATAGTTCTGAAAAGAAACCTCAGAGATGTCAGGATTTGTTTCATGGAATGTCAAGTAAGTTAACTTTCTTCAATTTTTACGTTTGGAGAGTGCAAGAATCTAAAAGAAAACCATAGTACAAAATTAATAATACATGGTCAACTAAAGTAAGTCAACCATTGTGGTACGCCAACTCCAACACTGCAGCTTCAGGTGGGACAGTTCTTTTCCTTGGTATTTCGTTTGTTCTTTTCATTGGGACAGTCCCACCACCGTCTGTATAGCCCATTTGCAACTGGGCGACGTTGAATCCATTTTCATTTTAACCCAAAAGTCCACTTTGTTGAATTATTATGCTGTGTTCTGCAAAAGGTTGGGTCATAACGTATTCTATATGTTTGATGACATTCCTCAACGAGCCTATTTTCTTTACCATCATTTCCCTCTTGTTTCTGTTTCTCGAAAATTTACAAAATAATTCGATCAGATAGAAATTGAAATTCGCAAAATAAATAAGTTGAATTCCTAAAAATATATTTTTTAGTAAGGTTAAGAATATATTGTATCGTACCACTTACTACATCATAATAATGTTGTATCATCTATCTTTCAAAGTTGGTAGTTGTTTAGATTTTTTTCTTATTTAAAGAAAAATTTCTTTTCACTATTTAATAGAGATTGAATGAAACATATAGCATGTTCATTCTCTTATCATTTATCATTTAGTAAAGTTTTATTAATATTAGTGAATGATGGTTTTGAAAACTCAATCTTAAAATTTTCCCAATTCTTATAATTTGCATAATTTTAATATCTTTATTTGATGGAGAAAGGGAATCAAATATGTGAAAAAGTAAAATAATCTTTTCTTACGCTTTTCCACTAAAAAAGATGACACCGATATGTGTAGCGGGTCATGATATCGTGGCCAACTACACGATAAATTTTATTTTTTTACAATTTTCATTTCACTCGCGAAACTTTGTTAATTTTTTTTTAAATTTCTACTTATTAAAATTTTAATTTTTACATTATTGATTAAAATGATAGAATCTAAAAATGTAAAATGAACAGGGTGAACTTATCCAGTAATGATTTAAATATCTATAACTTATAATTAATTAATTAATTAATTTTTATTATTGTAATTATAAAAATAAATAAGAGGTAAAATGATAAAATATTACAACCAGCGACACACTATTTATCGCTAGCTGGGAAGTTAATCTTTATAAAAAAAAATAAAGAATTAGATGTGTGAAAAAATCAGATAATCTTCTCGTAAGCTTTTCCACTAAAAAAATTAATGAACGAACCTTCCCAGCTAGGACAAAGAAATTTTTTGGAATCTTTCTTGCAGCCACTACCAATAAGGCATGACAAGTCAAAATTTCTTGTCAGAAAATAATGATATATATTTTTTTTTTTGGTCAAAAAGAAAATAATGATATTATACCATAAACAATAAAGTAGATTCGAAAAAAAAAAACAATTTTTTGTTGTTCAAAAAATTTTTTGAACAATAAAGTAGATTCGCCTTTTCTTTTCCTTGAATGGTCTATCCTCCATTACTACACAGAAAAATGCCAAATAAGCCTCTGCTACTATGGCTTCTACGTCCTCCTCCGATCCTCAGTTGAAATATGATTTGTTCCTTAGTTTTAGAGGTGCAGACACCCGCAAAGGTTTCGTTAGTCATCTCTTTAAGGCTTTACGGGAAGGAAAAGTTAGTACTTTCATGGATGACAATCTTGACCGAGGGAAGGAGATCTCAGATACCCTCTTGCTAACAATCGAAGAACCTTATGTTTTTTGACCCAAAAAAAAAAGAACCTTATGTTTCAGTTGTTATTTTTTCAAGAAACTATGCTCGTTCACCATGGTGCTTGGATGAGCTTGTGAAAATATATCACTGCAATGAAGAGAGTAATGGGAAAATAGTACTGCCAGTCTTTTACGAAATAGATCCAAGTGACGTGCAAGAGTTGACAGGGAATTATGGGGATGCACTTATCAACCTTCAAAATGAATTCAAGGATAGCTTAGTCAAAGTGGAAAATTGGAGCCATGCCTTGAGGAAAATAGCAGGGATGGCAGGATTTGTTTCATGGGATATCAAGTAAGCTATCTTTATTTGATTACTTTCTCAGTTGTTTCATGGGTTAAAAGTTTAATGTGTTGATTAATTCTTTTCTCTTTATATGTAAATTAGGCCTGAATCCAAACTAGTTGAAGAAATTGTCAAACATATTTTGAAGAAGTTAAAACTTGTGCTTTCTTATGATCCTTATATTGATAATGGCCTAGTATGAATTGAGTCACATATCAAGGATATTGAATCGTTGTTATGTAACGAATCAACAGATGTGCGCATTTCAGGAATTTAGGGAATGCATGGTATAGGCAAAACAACAGTTGCTAGCAAAATATTTGACCTAATCTCTTCTCAATTTGGAAGCCAATGCTTTGTTGCAAATGTGAGAGAAAAACCAGAAAAGCGCACATTGGATTGTTTACAAGATGAAATACTTACCTAATTATTAATAAGCAATGGTTCGAATGTTGTTGGCATTCCCGTCAGGTTCTCCTCTTCGATCAGGAGACAGCTTGTGCGAAAGAAAGTTCTCCTAGTTCTAGATGATGTCAATGATTCCGAGCAGATAGAATTTCTAGTAGGAGCTCCTGATATTTTTGGTCCAGGGAGTAGAATTGTTATCACAAGCAGAGATGAACAAATTCTCAGTAGTGGAGGTGCTGAGATTTTTGAAGTTAAGGCACTAAATAATCATGAAGCTCTCCAAATCTTTAGCTTGCATGCTTTTAGACAAAATCCTCCAACATAAGTATACATGAAGTTGGCAAAAAAAGAAATACAGTATGCTCAAGGCATCCCATTAGCCCTTAAAGTTTTGGGCTCTAATTTGTACAATAGGAGTGCAGAAGAATGGGAAGATGAGTTGAAAAAGCTTGAGGGTGTATCTGACAAAAAAAATGAGAAGATATTGAGAATAAGTTATGAAGATTTGGATTATAATGAAAAGAAAATGTTTCTTGATATCTCATGTTTCTTCAAAGGGGAGGATAGAGCTTATGTTTAAAGTGTACTGGAAAGCTGCGGTCTTTATGCAAGAATTGGAATCAGCCATCTACTTGATAAGTCTCTCATCACTATTGATTGGGAAGGGAAGTTGGGAATGCATGATTTGCTACAGCAAATGGGCAAAGATATTGTTGGATCCCTCGAGACATCTACAATCTGTTGACAAAAGATCAAGTAAGATCCAAATCCAGTGCTCTAATCTCTTAAGACTTATTGCACTTTATACCCATTAACTATTGCATTTCTTTGTTATGGGAAAGTTTCAGTTCAAAACATATCTCCAGATGTGACCAAAATTAGAGATATAGAACTCTCTTCCTCAGTATTTGTGAAGATGAGTCAACTTAGATTGCTCGAATTCTACAGTCCTTATTACCCAAAACACTTTCCTCAATATCAACAGAACATAATTTATGAGTAATGTCCATCTGTCCAAAGGCCTCAGTTTCTTACCTGATGAGTTGAGATACCTGTACTGGTTTCAATATCCTTCAAAATACTTGCCATTGATTTTTTGTCCAGACAATCTTGTTCAGCTTCATCTGGTTCATAGTCAAGTTCAACAACTTTGCAGGGATGATCAAGTATGCTTTTCCATGACTATAATATGTGTAGGATATGTTAATAATGTCTGGATATATTTACTTTATGATTTATGGCTGCAGTGCCTAGAAAATTTGAAAGTTTTGGACCTCAGCCACTCTGTGAATCTAATCAAGATACCTGACTTGTCTGAACTACCAAAACTTGAGGTTTTATGTTTGAGAAACTGCAAGAATTTGGCTGAAATTCGCTCGTCCATTTGTTACATCAGCAAACTTTCATATGTGGATCTTGGAAATTGCAATAATCTCAGTAGTTTTCCAAGATCCAGTGATTGGAGAAATCTTAATTTTCTTTGTCTCGAAGGTTGCTCAAAAATTATGGAGTTTCCAGAAGTTCCAGAGAAGATAAGACATCTTATTTTAAATGGAACTACAATACAACAAGTGCCCTCATCAATTAGGCATCGGTCTCTACTTACTGAATTGTCATTGGGATGTTGCACTTGGCTAGAGAAGCTTCCAGGCATTATTCGTGAGTTAAAATGTCTCAAAGATCTTGATCTTAGGTGGTGCTCAAAACTGATGAATCTTCCCAGGAACATTTGTAATTTGGGGTCCCTTTCATGTCTTAATATAAGCTCTTGTCTAAATCTCAAAGGATTACCAGAGAACCTAGGGAATTTAGAATCTTTAGAGTTTCTTTAAGCAGATGAAAGTGGAATAAAAGAGCTATTAACCTCCATTAATGGATTGAGCAAGCTTAAAAGTTTACCTTGTAGTGGGTGCAAAGGATTGAAACTGCCCCCTATAATGGCTGGTTTGTCATCTCTAGATTGGGTTAATTTTGAGGATTGTGGTATGACAGAGATTTCCAATGGCATTGGCTCTTTAGTTTCATTGGCTTACTTAAATTTAGGAGGAAATAATTTTGAGATGCTACCTACCAGCATAAAACTACTGCCTAAGTTGCGCCTACTTAATTAAGGAATTGCAGAAGACTTGTATGTTTACCAGCGCTTCCAACTATACAAATTTTGGAGGTGAAAAACTGCATATCTTTGAGATCATTATCAACATTTTTTACCACAAAAGAAAATATGGATTTCCTGCAGTTTCTTGATGCTGGTAATTGTGTGAATTTGGATCAAGATGAGTACAAAATTTTGGTGGATGATTTGCCGCTGAGACTTGAACATATCTCACCACACGTGAAATGTATCATAGAGAACGACACTTTAGAAGAGGAGGATGTTCGTACATTTTTATTGGGTATTCTGTATCCGGAGGTGAAGTTCCAGGAAGCATGAGGTATCAAAATAATAGTGGATCTTCTTTGCGGTTCTCATTGAGATCAGATCCAAATAACAACATTATGGTTCTCGCCTTATGTGCTATTATTGTATTTGATGATGATTATTCTTTCGGCTACAGAAATGTGAGGTGTAGATGCAGCTTTGTGGCTGAGTCTGGACAAACCCTCACTTTTGAATCCAGAAGCCCTAATAGTTTTGTTAGCACAGTAGATGAGCGTGGGAAATTTTTTTGAGTATTGTGGGTTTCAGGTGCAAATTTATCCCTTTAATTTGTAATGGTAAAAAAAATTAATTTCGTAAAAAAAAAAATTAACACACTAACATACTAATTATTTCTATTAAATTAAAAAAAACCTAATTATTATTTTCAAGTTTATTTATTTTAGTGTAAAAATTTTGTTTGAAGCAGGAAGCAGCTGACTGTATTGTCATCACATTATTAATGCAATTTGTCTAGTTTTGTAGATTGAAAAAATAATTTGTCTAGTTTTGATGTGTGTGTTGCATATATTCGATTCAGCGCTTAATAAAATTGCACGTGTTTTGTTAAGTGGCGTGTTGAGTCACTATGCAGTGTGTGTTTTCAAAAAAAAAAATAATATGGTGCAAATCCCAGCTGGCCCATTTAATTAAAAACTCAACCAGGCCAACATTTGTAAGCAGTAACTGTATTTATGATTTAATTTCCTAAAATTAGTCAATTCTTTGTTTGTCAATATGCACTTCTTGACATTTGCAAAAAATCAAAAGTTCTAATGTAATAATATCTATGTATTGGAGCAATGAATCCAACTGGCTTTTTTAGTTTGGCTTTTTTAGTTCAGTTCCTTCCATCTTCTCATCCTTTCTTTAGCAGGAAATCGTCTGAGACAGCCAAGCAGATCAGGCTGATATATTTGGAAATTTACCAAATGTGTTTTTTTTTTTTTTTTTTTGACTTGATGCAGGATCCAGTATCATTGGGACGGGGAGAGGAGCAGTTAGTGGTTAATATTTAAAAATCATTTTTGTGAACCACCACCAAGGGTGTGTTTCACATGCCTAGTGAGGGGAGGGGGTATTGAACCCATAACCTCAACCCTTCATGAGCAAAGTACTCTTACCACTTGTGCTAGGCCTCAAGTGTAAATGTGTAATTGAAGAATGTGGATTTTTATTTTTTATTAATAATGAGATGAAAATTGATTACATAAATATCAACAATTTTTTAGATCAGTTGATAGGAGTTGTTCTCACTTAAACGATTTTTTGAGTTCAAATCATATTATATACAGTTGTATTATATTAGTTATTAGAAAATCTTTAGAAGTCCTATTGTCTTGTCCGGATCAAATCAAATCAGTCAAAATCTAATAAATGATTGATATATATGGTTCAAATATTAAATTAATTACATAAATGATAGTAAGATCCAAACTTACAATTCAAAATGCATTTAAATAGAAATGACTGCTAAATGTTTTTTTTATTATTAATGGAAAATCAATTAATGGACTACATATCAGAATGCTGCTGAACTCCTGGATGATTTTTTTTTTCTTCTTCTTCTGGTCTCAGGAACAGGAACAGGAAGAGGTACTGGTCTTGGCAAAACTAGCAAAGGAAGAGGTACTGGTCTCATAAATGATATTACCGTTGGCTGCAAAGGTTGAAGTCCAAAAAATCACTTTCACCTTAAAAGTGGTCCAAACTTGGTTCTCTATATAGATATTGTTTCAGTAAGGCTTCATTTTGAATTCTTTGTAGGAGTTATTGAAGGAGGTGGAAGGTCTAGTGCAGTGGTAATCAAGTGTGGAGTCCATCTGTTATCTGACAATTGTGACAATAATAATCCGAGTTCTTCAACTAAATCAACCTGGTCTCCATTTTTGACATTCATTGACAAAATTGAGGAAGTGGAAAGTTCGGAAAAGGAATAACAATGAACATGAAGACCGGACTCCTCCCAATGAGAAGCAAATGTGGACACAAATACTCTGTCCGAAGAAACAAAGTGAGCAGCACAACAAATGATATGCATTTGTTAAGCCTTAATGAGCATATGAAAAAAAATATATATATAGAGTCGTAATAGTAAATTAATTATTAAATATATATTTTGATATTATTATTATTATTAAATAAAATTTTAAAAATATTAAAAGTGTTATTTATTCATATAACAATTTAATATTATAAACTTAATATAGTTATAATTTATTATAATTTTGATAAAATTTTTATTTAAATAATTGTACAATATTCCTTCACTATTTTTATTATTAATATTGTTCTCACCTCTAAAACTAACTAGTTGTGAACCCATGCAATTTATTATTTTTTTAATATATATTTTTTATATTCTTTTTTATTTGTATGTTGGTAGTATATATCTGATTTACAAATAATAAATGACAGACCAAAATTAAAAAATATAAAATATGTATTATAAATATTTTTAAATAATGTAATAATAGAAATTTGAAATAGGCAAACAAATATAAGTTATATTTTATTAATTTAATATTTGACAATTTAAGGGAAAAATTACAAAATATATATATATATATATATTCTTCTAGAGTTTCAAAAAAAGGAAAACAACTTTCATATGTAAATAATCCAGACAACCATATATCTATTTTCAACAGCAGTAATTCTTATTCCTACCAATGCATTGTTTCAATTAACATTAGATACACCAATCGGAAGTTTCAATAGTCAATGAAAGTTAAGTTGTCTTAACAGAAATAACAATTAATTTATTAAATTATTACATCAAACCAAAAAGTTGTAAAAAAAAAAAAAAAAAGCGTTGAAAAATTGTTGGGAGCATAGTGTATCGAAAGAAGAACTGTAGTTTCTGCCCTTTGTGGATCTTTGAATGTAACATATGATATTTGAGACCACACATTGTCACTGAAAAGAAAAGCATAAGGTGTCCATATGAAGATACTAGTGAAAAAGAATCAGACAATATGACTCCACAAACTTAATACAACCTGAGAAAGACCACAAAAAACGGGCATTGCCATCATAAAGCATTTTTCTTTGAAAAAAAAATATTATTAAAAGAGTAAATTCCAAGAAGAATTAACACTCCGGAAACTTAATGCAACCTCAGAAAGACCACAAAGAATAGGAATTGCCATCATAAAGTATTTATCTTTGGAAAAAAAATCATAAAAAGAGTAAATTCCAAGCTGCTGTATTCCATAAAAATTAAGTATGACTACTGATCATATATATATACATGAGCATCTTTTAATTGGTTTTCCCCTCTTTTGAATTCATTGGAAACTGCAATCCTTTTAGATAATTTATTTTGACACTCAAAGCTATATCATCTGCTGTAGACATTTTTTTAATTACTAAATATATTTTTATATTTAATTCTTAAAGAAAAAATATGTACAATAAACAAAAACTATATCAAAAAACCTAGACATTAAATGAAAATGTAAAGGTGACAAATTCCTTCCAACAGGATATACATATATACAAATGCAGATATATGTGAAGATGGACATGTTTGTATATGATTACATTATATACAAATGGCACAAGATTTGAATGATTGCGAGATTGATTGTCAATCTCACCATGATTATGTTTAAATAATCCAGAAACTTCTAACTCATGAGTATCCTCTCAATTTAGTATGCGCATCTGACCTCTGTCTTTCCATTGAGAAGAAACACTTTTGATGGCTATAAATATATCTGGTCTAAATACATACACTGA
This sequence comes from Mallotus japonicus, assembly GCA_949634005.1. Lineage (NCBI taxonomy): Eukaryota > Viridiplantae > Streptophyta > Magnoliopsida > Malpighiales > Euphorbiaceae > Mallotus > Mallotus japonicus. Next base: position 9,338 of record CATIWK010309313.1, on the reverse strand, counting down.
CCCCGCAATTTATCAAGTCACTTACCTGCACCATAGGATAGATGAAAATATAAGAGATGAAAGAAAGAAAGAAATAAAGGGGACGAACTAAGCATATAATGAATACTAAAAACAATGGAACATATTTTTGCCTTTTGTTTTATGAAGATCAAAAGTAATAGTTATGTGTTAAGACATACTTCTGAATTAACAAAACTTTGGAAAGAATTATCCTTTTTGAAACAAAGCCATATGCTATCTTAACTGATTCTACTTTATAGCAAAAGTAGAGCTAAACAAAAAGGATAATCCAAAGCAATAATATTATTCAATTTCAATATCATTGTCCGTTAATTCAAATGAATCTTTGAATTTGTACATACATAAGTTTCTGGATTCTCAATCTAATGAAAGAAAAGAAAGGCAAAATTGATATACATGGCAAAAGAAAGAAAGAGAAGATTTTATACATTCAATCACAATGTAAGCTATATACTATTTAACACAGAAAAGATAAAATACTTTATAGAATGTTGGGTGAATACATGTTTGATATTAACCTCTTCGCTATGATATTATCCTACCGAGCAAAATAATGTAAAAACCGAAATTTAGTGCAATTTAGTTGCAGTTTTTGCTATTATTAGACTACGTTGCATTAACTATAGAATTCATGCTTTAATTTCACATTAACCTGCATTAAAAGAAAAAATGTACATCATCTTTTGAAAAACAAAAGTAGAAAGCAGAATCAACTGGATCATTTGAACAAAGATCAAGTGATTTAAATTTTAATGGTCCATTCAGTTCAACTGAATTTATGAACTTCTACTTACAAAGGTTTCAGGTTTTTTTGTGTGTAATGCAATAGCTTTTTGGTGACTGAATCAGCTCCCAACTCAGCAAACTGGCTTGCTAACTCAGCAGAAACCTGCATTAAAAGAAAAATCAGGTCAAAGTGTATAGACATACGGCTATGTAAGTTCCATTGCCGGAAGAGAAAAAAGAAAGTAAATAACAAATATTATTAGATTAATAACAAAAAAAATGTTATGACAAATATTATTAGATTAACAAATAATATTAAGGATATGATTATAAGTTGTTATATTTCTTTTTCTCTCATTTGTGTAATTTAATTTATATTATTTTATGTTATTATATATAATTATTTTAAAATATAAAATTAAAATAAAATAATTAAATGAGTAAACTATATATGTATATATATACACAGAGAATGAGAGAGAGAGAGAGAGAGAGAGACTATCATTTTCAACAAAACAGCATTTTAGATATTTACTCTAAGATCAAATGTGTCAAGATACATACATAGCCAGACATGCCAAAAGAAGTATGAAATGTCACATACCAAAGTATAACAAACATGTACAAAAGAATAAAGAACATCGAAGTTCTTCTACTTTATGTAATATCTCATGATCCACTAGATGCAATAAAAAACCCTAAATATCTTTTATATGTTTTTCAGAAAAGTGAACCACATACAGAAAACCTTGAAACTATAGCAGAAGGGAAAAATTAGAAGTTGAAAAGGAGATACATGAACAACAAAAGACACTAAAGATTGAAAGAATAATCACATTTTGCAAGCTTTTAAAGCTGCATATGCAAACACACACTTAATTAGAGTTATGTTAGTGAACCAAATAAAACACAATTACAAAAATCCCTTTTTGTTTTTTGAAATATGGGTGGATGAAAGTTTTAAGATAAGCAAATTCACACAATATATCAAAAGGAAAGATAAGACCCAGAAATGCAAAGAAAATGAAAAAACAAAGAAAGTAAAAAATTTAATGGATTAGCAAAGACAACTCTTACTGATGTTAATTTCAAATGAAAACATAAACAACATATCACTCGTTTACAAAATCTGGCAAGTGAAATAAGTCAGATATTATAGTTTATAATTTAACCACTAATCTTTAAAATAAAGTGAAGTCACAATCATTTTCTCGACAACTGTTACAAAAAATTGTTTTGTTGGACCTTAAAGCAAAAATATAAAAACTGATCAATGTTAAAACTTGTTAAATCTTCTGAATAAATCTTATTTTATTCAACATTTCTTAGAGAGCACAGCAAAGAGGACACTCCCCTCTGCATGTTTCATTTTGACTTATAATGAGGAACAAAAGGCAAAACTTATAATATGCTACATCTAAATTTGTCAAATTTTTCAACATTATATATGCTGAAAACTTATTAATGAACTCAGAGGCATTAATTCCATAACTCAAATTCAGGTCACGGATGGAAATGGGCATACCTTATGGCGGATTGAAGAGCTTCAAGGCTGGAAACACATCTTAGGCTAGCTGCAAAATAGCAAATCAGATGTTAGATTCTGCTGAGGCAAGACAGACAATGCAAAACTTGCAAAAACGCTAGCAATGAAACAAATTCAATACAAGAAAAATGACATAGCAGTCTTGGCTGAGGTGTATTTTATAATCAAATCCATTTTTAAAACCTATAGTTGCATGGTGAAATATGCTAGTGATAGTAATCCAGAAACTTCTAACTGATGAGTGTCCTATCAATATAGTATGCGTATCTGACCTGTCTTACTTTCAATGGATGTAAATGTATATGGTCTAAATGCATACGCACCACAATTTATTAAGTCACTTACCTGCACCATAGCATAGATGAAAATATAAGAGATGAAAGAAAAAAAAAAGAAAGAAAGGAGAAGAATTAAAGATATAATGAATGATAAAAACAATGAAGCATATTTTTGCGTGAAGATCAAAAGTAATAGTTATGTGTTAAGACATACTTCTGAATTAACAAACTTTCGAAAGAATTAGCCTTTTTGAAACAAAGCCATGGGCTATCGCAATTGATTCTACGCTATTCTACTTAAGAGCAAAATGAAAAAAGACAGACTAATATTTTTTTTCTTGTAAAGAGCAAAACAAAAAGGATAAACCAAAGCAATAATATTAATATTCGATTTCAATATCATTGTCCCATGAATCTTTAAAATTGTATATACATAAGTTTCTGGTTTTTCAATATGATGCAAGAAAAGAAAACAGAATTGATATACATGGCAAAAGAAATATAGAAAATATTATATACATTCCGTCATAATGTAAGCTATATACTGTCTAACATAGAAAAGATAAAATACACTTACAAAATGTTGGGTTAATACATGTTTGATATTAGCCTCTTTGCTATGATATTATTCTACCAAGTAAAACAATGTAAAAACAGAAATTTAGTGCAATTTAACTGCAGTTTTTGTTGTTATTAAACTATGATGCATTAACTATAGAATTTATGCTTTAATTTCATATCAACCAGCATTTTTTAATAAAAAACTGTATATTAGCTCTTGAAAAGGAAAAGTAGAGAGTGGAATCAACTGGATCATTCAAACAAAGATTAAATGATTTGAATTTTAATGGTCCATTTAGTTCAACTGAATTTATGAACTACTACTTACAAAGGTTTCAGGGTTTTTTTTTGGTGACTAAATCAGCTATAATTCACCAACTGGCTCGCTAACTAAACAGAAACCTGCATAAAAGAAAATAAAAAAAAGAAGAACAAAACAGATCAACACTATAATATACAATAAACCCAAAGAATCATAATTTAATCAATTTATTGATTGAATAAAAAATAATAAAACTGCAGAAATTTTTTCACATGCAATTGAAAGTGGCTTAAAATTACATGAGAAAAGAGGGAAGAAGAGGAAGATATAGAATTTTCTTTGTCATTTAAAATACGAAACACAAGAATATAAAAATACGCAGAGACGCAAAAGCGAAGAAGCCATCTCTAACCGTCGTTGCCAGGGCAGGTCATAAGGAGGAGGAGGGAAAAGAAGGTAGCAGCGATGATTAGGGCATAAGAAGAAGATCATGGATGAAGGGAACAGTGATTGTAGACAATGGTGATTGTTTCAAAAATCATAGCAGAGGGAAGAAACAAAGATGGAATGAGGGATGAAGGGAATAGTGCTTGCAGAGAATGGTGATTGTTTCAAAAATCATAAGATGATATTATCAGAGGGAAGAAACGGAGAAGGAATGAGAGTGGCTCCGTTGTTGCCTGGGCAGGTTATTTGCGGGAGAAGAAGAGGAGAAGGGATCAATGATAGAGGAGAAAAAATAAAATACCCTTTTAAATATTTTTAATAGAAAAATATTGTGAATTTTTAGAATTCAACGCATAAACGTTTAGAGTTGAATGCTGAATTATGAGGAGGAGTACGTGTCAAAATTTGGTTCAATGACTTTAGAGCTCAGCATTTAATATATATATATATAGATTTTATATAAAAAAATTATGGCCATAATTAATCATAAGTTAATAAGAAATTATTATTATTTACTTAATAAAACTTTTAAAAAATTATATTTTTTATATAATAATTTAAAAATTATATTTTTTATATAATAATTTAATTATATTTTAAAAAATTATAATACTAGAGAGAAAGGAAGAACCACAAAAAACGACACCAACTGCTCCCAAAAAGAAGAATTGCCAAAAGACTGCTGTACATAACATCACTATGTAATATTTTGCCTTCCCGAGCTCAAACTCGCTTGCCTCTTTCGGAATTGCCTACATCAATATGACCATAACAAGTGCCTATGATTATTCATTCTGATCTCAGTTGCTGAATTATAATGCTATTTTTTTTTTCATTAGAGGATAACCAATGTTTTAACAATATGAAATTCTATTGAAAGTGTTCTTTACTTTATGTGTGTGCGCATGCGCGTGCATGTGAAAGAGGAGAGAGAGAGAGAAGACCGCAAAGTCTTTATGTAGAAACATTCCAGCAGTGCAGAAAGCGGTAGCGAAGAAAGATATAACCATATGCATCTCCATAACTAGAGTGTAAGTAATGGCAAATTATATCATGGACCCCTGTCCATATTGCAATATGGATAAGGAGTCCATCACACGTGTGAAACCTGTTTTTTATTTTATTTTATTTTTTTAACGTTTTCTTCATTCTTGTCCAACACAGTCATTCTTCTGAGGGGTCGTTTGGTTCGTGCTCAGGAAGGAATGAGAAAGGGAATGAAAATTAGAAGAAGGTATTTGGTTTTTCTAAGAAATGGGAATGAGAATGAGAATTAATATCATTAACAACAAAATATTTTCTTATGAAAAATATTTTTGTAATTATTATTAAAATTATATATATTAACATTATTAACATTATATTTTTGTAATTATTATTAATTATTATTATTATTATTATTATTATTATTATTTTTGTATATATATATATATATATATATATATATATATATATATAATATTAACATTATAATTATTTTTATATATTAAAATTAATATTATTATTATCTATTATAAAATATTTATTTATAAATATACTATCATAATTTAAAAAAATTATAAAAATTATTTATTTTTGATAAATATTTTTACTCAAACATTTAATACATATTTTTATTAATTTATATATTTTATTTATAAATTTTAATATTTAAATGTTTGACCAATTTATAATTAATTTCACTTGATTCCAAGGGGAATCAAAGTCATTCCTTAAGAATAGAAGGGGAATGGTGATTCCCATTGATGGGGGAATCACGTTCCCATTCCCATATCAAATTTAAGCCAACCAAACACTAACAATCAGAATCATTCATTCTCATTCCCATTCCCACCCTTATATTTCACCAAACAAACGGCCCTTAAATCTTTGCACTTTCCCTAGTAAAGTCTTTCCCTCTGTTCTACTTTCTTCCTGGTCTTGTAACTGAACTCACATTCATAATGAGGAAACTTCTGCATTTGAATGGCCAGCATTCCAGAAAACCTTGGTCGAGCTCCAAAAAAAAAATTAAGCATTCTTGAGATCGACATGCCAGAAATTTGGTTAGCTTTTTATTCCCCTCAAAACTGATTGGAAATTCCTTGAATAGCACTAATGTATACAAACAAAATTTTAAGAATACCTTATGTTTTAAGAATGAAACAAAAATGAAACCAATCATGATAATAAAAAATTTATGAGAAACCATTGGAGCTAACTGTATAATTCAATTTAAAAAGGCAACCAGGTTTTGATATTACTGGGGAAAAAGGGGAAATAAGCTAATATAGTTCTAATAACTTACCTGTCAAAAAGAATATCATTGGCAAGATAAATAATGTGCAGCTGCCTCTCAAAATCATCTACAGCAAAAACTCTGTCCCTTAGCGCCTCAGCAAGTGTTGGTGCAAATGGAGATGTTTGCATGAACCTCCGGTAATATTGTAATGAACTTATATTATTTAAGTAATGAACTTGTCCCTGCATGTACAAGCTGTCCCTCCGTCCCAGCATGTACATAAAAACTGTTTGTTTGTTGCTATATCATCCTTTCATTGTTTCTTAGTACTCATCAATAAACTCTTTTCCAAGAAAATAATAATAAGCATCAACACATGCGCTGTTAATAACAGTAATCACTCTTCTTCCTTGCAATTGAATGATAAAGCATAACAAGTTTTGGTTTCTGCTTTGAAAATTTATTGTCTTAAAGTACTGATATTATACCACAAACACTTGATTAGTATCTTAGTTCATCTTCTTCTATTTTTACACTCCACATAGCAAACCTGTTTCTATTTAGGTGCGATGGTTTCTAGTTCATCCACTCCTCCTCCACAATGGGAATATGATGTGTTCCTTAGTTTTAGAGGAAAAGACACTCGCTATAGCTTTGTCAATAATCTCTTTGAGGCTTTATGTCGAGAACTATTTAATACATTCATAAATGAAAATCTTGATAGGGGAAAAGAGGTATCACCTGCCCTTTTGCAAACAATTGCAAAGTCACGTATTTCGATTGTAATTTTATAGGAAAATTATGCAGATTCTCCATGGTGTTTGTTGAAATATGATAAGAAAAAAATTAAAAGATGGATGTGAGAATGTTATCGCACATTGAAAAGAAGAGAAGGAAGGAGGGGTTAGTTGGTTATAAAATAAACTCCTTGCTTCCTTTGTTAAGTATGTCAATCACCATTAATATTTGGTGTACCATTGAAAGCTATTAGCTATACTAGTAGAGAATTTAAGGGAAATTCTCTTAGGTGTACTTGAGCTTTTGAGTGTATGTGAGAGTTAAATATTTTATAGTGTGGTTGTAATAATTTTCCACAGAGTGAATATTTTTCTCTTGGTTGTCTTTTGACAACGCCCGTGGTTTTTCTCCATTTTAGAGTTTTCCACATTAAATTATTGTGTATTTCTCTCTTTTATTTTTCAAGTATTTTTGTTCAAGTTGTGATCTAAAGGGGTAAAGGTATTTGTTGGATTGTAAGGAACGAATTTTTTTCCAATAAATGGTATCAGAGCCGATGGTTCGGTAAGGGACGAGCTTGAAGGCAGCATAGGAATTTCTTTAAAATTCTTAGTATGCTCTGTGGGTGCGACTTTGTCCATTCTTCCACATCAGAAAAGATTTTTTTAGAAATTTTTGTTATCCAATTGGAGGTCCTTTAAATACGGTATTGTGTTTATTGAGTGTAGTATTGTGTAAGTAAGTACAACTAAGAAAGTTTTGTCACAAAGGTTATAATCGCCTAAGGAAGTTGGGACTTAAGTGGTATCATTTGTGTCCTCCCAATCCCTCCTGGAAACTTTCTTAGTGCATTTTGTAGACACAATTGCTCACTCATTATTCACACGTGAGGTCACTGTAGCTGGAAGTACTGTTTAAGTATACGGAGGTACTGTGCATTATTGAGCAAAAATGAGCTTCAGATTTGATATTGAGATATTTGATGGGAGAATAAATTTTGGGTTATGGCAAGTACAAGTCAAAGATATACTAATCCAGTCTAGATTGTATAAGGCCTTAAGAGGAAAGCTAACTTCTTTGTCCAAAGGAAAGGAGCTACATAAATCTGGTGATTGTAGTGAAGACACAGGAAAATCTAAAATGAGTGAAGAAAAATGGGAGGAACTAGACATGAGAGCAGCAAGTTAGATTTGTCTCTGTCTAGCCAAAAATGTTGTTGCTAATGTTGCTAGATGGTCATCAACAAAGGAGCTTTGGCAAAAGCTTGAGGAAATGTACCAGGCTAAAAGTCTTTCAAATAGGCTATATTTGAAGATGCAATTTCACAAATTATAAATGGAAGAAGGTACAAAAATTTCTAACCACCTTAGTGCACTAAATGGGATTATTTCTAAACTGGAATATATTGGAGTAAAAATTGATGTGAAGATAAAGCATTGAGACTTATCTGGTCTCTTCCACCTTCCTATGAACACATGCAAACCGTTTTAATGTATGGGAAAGAGAATGTGATTTTTTCAGAAGTGACAAGTATGCTGATTTCTAAAGAAAGAAGGCTAGAAAATAGAGAGAACAAGGATCAACAAACATTCCTTCAACTGAAATAACATGCCCCAGAAAGACTACCCGATCAAGCCAAAACTCACATTTATTGAATTTGGCATATAACTTATTTTCCCTTAGAGTCTGCAATACCTGCCTCAAATGTTCAGCATGCTCTTCTTGGCTCTTGGAATAAACCAAAATATCATCTATGAAAACAATCACAAATTGATCTAAAAGTGCTTGAGTACCCTCTGCATTAAATCTATGAATGGCGCCGGTGCATTGGTTAACCCAAATGGCATTACCAAAAATTCATAATGACCATATCGGGTCCTAAAAGTTTTTTCAGGTACATCCGTTTCCTTGATCTTCAGTTGGTGATACCCTGACCTTAAGTCTATTTTAGAAAATACCCTTGCACCTCGTAATTGATCAAATAAATCATCTATACGGGGTAATGGGTATTTATTGCATACTGTTACCTTATTCAATTGCCTGTAATCAATACACAACCGCATTGTACCATCCTTCTTCTTTATAAATAGCACTGGTGCTCCCCATGGTGATACACTAGGTTGGATGTAGCCTTTGTCAAGTAATTCTTGCAATTATACCTTTAACTCCTTCAGTTCAGCTGGGGCCATTCTATAAGGTCTTTGTGAAATAGGAGCTATCCCAGGTTGTACATCAATTGAAAATTCAATTTCCCGATCAGGGGGCAGTCCTTGAAGCTCTTCCGGAAACACATCAATAAAGTCTTTCATCGCAAAAATGTCATCTGGCTTCAATTCTTCTTTTTCAGTATCAATTACATATGCAAGGTAGGCTTGACACCCTTTCCTAATCAACTTTCGAGCTGTAGTAGCTGAAATGATGCAAGTAGGCAATGCACAACACTCTCCTTTAAAAGTAAATTGTTGTGCCTCAGGTGGATTAAATACCACAAACTTTTTATAACAATCCACTGTGGCTTGATAGGAGGATAGTGCATCC
>CATIWK010309303.1:0-26973 GCA_949634005.1 Mallotus japonicus | reverse complement strand
ACTTTTCGTAGTATAATTTAATTAGAGTATTTGTTGGGATATATTTGATCTAAATTACACGTAAATTGATTTTAGCTCTATTCATTAAATTTATGAATGTTTTTTATATGATGAATTATTTTTGAGTTTTTATAACGATATTTTTAATCACATAATTTGATTTTTTAAATTATTTTTAAAAAATGATGATAAAAATAAAAAATAAAATTATGTGCATATGATATTTAAAAAAGCTTTTTCATAAAATAAAAAATCTCTTTATAAAAAATAAAATATCTGTTATTTACTATAATTGATACAAATTTTACAATTAAGATAAGTTAAATGTTAAACAATGCTTAAAAAAAATAAATGACTATATTAAATTTTATTAACGCGAAAAAAATTCAATTACAAGTAGTTTTAAAATGTTAAATATGAAACAACCAATTTGTAAGGAAAAAAAAAAAAAAAACTCTTGTTAAATGTATGACAAACTCTTGTTAAACTCTTTTTAACAGTAAGGCAAGGTCTAGAATAAATTATTTTATAATAATATAATATTTGTACGTTTAAATTTTTTCTATTTCTTTTTTTTAGAGATGTATGCCCTTATTTTTAAAACTCTTTTTTTAGCTAAATTATTTGCAAGATGATTTTTTTTAAAACTTTTATTTTTTTCTCTATTTTTTTAAGTTCCAAAAAATTTTCATTAAAATTTATGGTGCGCTAACATTAAATTATTTTTTAATTTATTTAAATTTAGTAGGATTTTATTTTTAAAAAAATTAATATCTAAAAAAATAGTTAATCATTGATTATGTGTCGTAAAAGGTTAAAAATAATAATAATAATAATTTTCATCAAAGGCCACAAGTACCCTTAAGCCAATCCTGTCCATAATCATAAGCAATTCTTAGATAAGTACCCTTAAGCCAATCCTGTCCATAATTATGTGCTTCTTGTAACCAAAATGTCGGTACAGCAATTAAAAGAGAAAGAAGCAACAGCAGCAGCAAACATGAATAAGTAATGCATACGAGGCAATAGATATGGTATTGCTAGACATAATATTGTTATTAGTCCTTAAACACGGTTAATTAACTTGTTATCTTTGAAAATTTATATTAAGTTACTTATGCATTAATTTATCATAATTAAGTGAACTCAACTTCAATAATGCAGACAATTAATTCTTAGTCCAATTCACTGACATCAAAATCATTATCATATTGTTCTCGCTTTATAGCCTAGTGGCTCAGATAATAAATATTATAAGGTTGAAATTATTAGTTCAATCCTACTCCTTTTCTTCACCTTCTAATTGTTTTTTTTTTAAAAAAAAATCAGTTTCATATTCCCTCAAATTATTATCCATAATATTGACTATCATGGTACGTACATTAATGTATGTTTTTTTTTTTTTTTTTTGAGAAAACATTAATGCATGTTCTAACTTTATATATATGCAGATTTTTTATTTTGATTCACTAATATCCACTCAAATTATTATCTACATTCGTAGCCATCGTAAAAAAAAATGAGTGTAAAATAATATATTATTTTAAAAATTAATGCATGGATCTAAATACATTGACTTTTTTTTGTCTTCTAAAACCTCAACTAACGGTGCATTTTCCGTCCATATATACATTTGAGAGAAATTTTTATCTAATGGTTTGATGTGAATGATAAATATAGATGTTTTATTTTTATTGGTTAAATATTTAATATTTACTTTATATGTTATTCATCCAACCACATATTATATTACATTTAGTGTAGGTAAAGATCTTCCTACATTTATTATTGAATGGTGATAAATGTGATACGCTATGAAAAAGTAATGATAAAAAAAATTTCAAAATTCTAATTTTGCCTTTGGTAAATTATATAATACTTGAAAAACATTTATTTTAATTGGAAAATTAATTAAAATAATGAAATTTAAAATTTTAAAAGAAATGAGTAAATTCATCGTCTCATGATTTAGGAAACCATATTTTACAATTTATTTATTTATTATTTTTGTAATGTTTACAATAATTTAGAGATTTTTTTTAAAGAACATATCAGTAACAGCGACGTAAAGACTTATCCTCTAATATTCTAAAAAGAATAATTTAGAGAATTTTTTTTAAAAAAAAAATCACTAACAGCGACGCAAAGAGTTATCCTTTAATATTCTTAAGGTTGGGAAGGGATAATTTAATTCATGTCCACAAACAGATGAAACAAAAATTTAATTTTTGATGGAACACCTAATCTTGCCCATATGTTATCTTTATGAGGAGAAAACACCTTGATCTCAAGGTGTTAGGGTATAATCTTTATCGTGTTAGTGTTTTAGAACTACTGCCAACCCTAACTTGTAGAAGAAAGGGAAAAAAAATTTAAATATTTAAAAATATAATTGATTAAATAGTTCATATACTCGAACTCAACTCAATTTGATTAATTTAATAAATTTTTTAAATATTTAAACTCAATTCGGTTCGATAAAATATATTTATAATTAGGAGATTTTTGTCTACACTGGGTGTATTACACCCAAGTGTAGGATTTGTGACATATCAATCAAGTGATTTACACTTGGTCATTGAATATGAGACACATATCTCTTAGTTACAAATCTAACCATTGGGTATAATACACCCCGTGTAGGTAAGAATTTGCCTTATAATTATATTAAATTAAAATGATAAAATATATTTATAATTATATTAAATTATAATCATACAGTTGATGGTCACGAACCTACGAACTATAAAAGGTAAAATAACTTATTGTACATAAACAAACATTTATACTATAGTAAGAGCTATATATATAAGTCGAGATTAATTTTATCTTAATAGTTAAGTTATAAATGGCATCACAATCTTTAATCATTGTTGTGTATATTTGAGAAAATATTTTGGTGGTCAACTAACTTTATACTAGTTTCATTTTGGGCACTAAATTTTTATTGATTTTTTGGGTAACTAAATTTTAATTTTTTAAGTGTCATTAACAGGTCATCTAATGGTATTTTGCTAAATTGGCAACCAAATTTGGAATGTTCAAAAAATATTCACTAAATCAACACAAGTCAAATGCCAACTCATACTGGTGATTGAAATGAAACAAATCGAGGTTTAGTATCCAAAGTGAAATAAATGCAAAGTTTAATGACCACCAACATATTTAATCAATTAATTAATTTTCTCATGAAATTTATTTAACCTATATTAAAAAATCCATAGCTAATTACTGAAAATAATAAAAATGTTATTGTACAATTTTTATGAATAATTAATTTTTTTAAGATAAAAATTAAAATTATTTAAACAAAAAATTAAAAATATTTTAATATTTATAAAATGTTGAAAAGATCTAGATTATGAAAATAATAAATTTATAAAATATAATGAATTCAACATTGCAAATTGTAAGAATTTAAAAATATACATAGAAATAAAAATATTTTTAAAAATGTAAAATTATTTATTAAATAAAGAACAAAAATTGGTTATGCAAATTTAATTTGAAGTTGATATTATTCAAAAATCTATATATATATATATATATAAATAGAATATTTTTAAATTTAAATTAAATAATTGAATAATAAAAAATTTTATTCACAATTAAAAACTCAAATTAATTATTATAAAAATATTTTTAAATTTGTACTTTCCACATTAATTAAGTTAATAATATAAAAATAGTAATAATAATTATTATTTTATAATTTTAATTAATAAATATATTATTCAAAATAACAATTAATATCTCAAAAAAAGTTATAAATTATTTATAAAGATATCAATTTTATTTTGATGGTTACTAAATTTTGTACTTATTTCATTTTGGATACTAAACTTCAATTCCTTTCATTTCAATCACCAATCTGAATTAGTATTTGACTTCTATGTTGATATAGCAAATATTCTTTGAATATTTTAAATATAACTGTCACATTAATAAAATATCCCTAGATAAACTGTCAATAATACTTAAATTAAAGTTTAATTATTAAAAAATAATTAAAATTTAGTACCTAAAATAAGAGAAATGCAAAGTCAGGAGTTAAAGAAACATTAGTTAATATTCTGCTAATGTTGGATTATGGAATTTTCATATATTTACAAAAGACAAATGTTGGATTATGAAATTTTCTTTTTTTTACATGAAGCTACTTAGTAATGGTATTGGATTATGAAATTTTCATATCTTTACAAAAGACAAATGAGAGAAAACCCAGGTGAGGCAGCAATTCACTTTAGATTGGACGAGAGGCCGTTCTCCTTGTCTCATCTGTTGGATTTAGCCTTCAATTTATATTTTATTATATAAATTGAAGAAAAAAGTTGGGAAAGAACACCAAAAAGAAAACAAAATATAGATTTACGTAACCATTTTCGATGGAATTATTTTTTTATTTTTTGAAAAAATGGTTACAAGATATAATAAAATAAAGAAAATAATATGTGTAACGGGTTGTAATATTGTGATCCGTTACACAATAAAATTTTTAGGGATAATTACTATTTTGTCTAATCTTAATTAAAATTTAATTTTTTGAAATTTTTATTTTTTTGAAATTCCAATTTTCGAATTATTATTTAAACTGATGAAATCTAAAAATTTAAAATGAACTGAATGAATCTCTCGTGTCAATATATTTATTTATTTACTTATTATTATTATTATTATTATTATTATTATTATTATTGTAAAAATAAAAAATTAATAAAATAATAAAATGTCACAGCTAGCAACGCACTATTCACATCCCTGCCCATAAATTAAAGTGTGAAAATATACTATATCACAAGTTTTTAATGTCACTATCTGATAATCTGATATGAAAAGACAAATAAATTAAAATTTAACACATATAATAATTTTATGAAAATAGAAATATTGCACGCAAACTCTTCAGTTTTTTTCCACCCCTTTTTCTCCTTCCACGTGTGTCAGGAAATCTTAGGCGATGGAGCTCAGCTAAAGTATACATTTTGACGTGAAGTGGATGCTGAGTTATTCTAAAGTTCGACCATAATCTATGATTTTTATATTAATGAGTTATATGTTAAGTTAGAGTGTCTGGATACATCATGGTATATATAAAATGTATCCAGTGAAAAAATAGTTAAGTGATAACTTTTTTTTTAAATATTTTAAAATATATAGTTTGAATTCTACTGCTGTTAATTTAAAAAAGAGATGATTATTTCTTATTATACAGTCCATTGATGCTTAGATCATATGAATGTATCCAAAATCTGGGATTAAAGAACAAGTACATGTTATGTATATATGCGTAAGAATATTCATTAGCATCTTAAATCTTGCCATCTATGCACTATAAATATTGGATATCACAGTATTGTTTAAGGAAGTAAAAACATTGTTAAAGGCTGCTTGGATAAATAAATATTTATTTATTTATTACTTTGAGAGTGAATAAAAAACTAAAATTTTATATAGGATGATATGAGTTTTGTTTATTTAAATATTTCTAATGTTTTTAAAATAGTATGGAATTCAAAATTTTTTTAAAAAATTCATAAAAATTAGATGTAGAATTCTTTTAATATCATATTACTATTAGTAGATCCTACGAGTATAAAAAAATGGTTATTTAATATTTTTAGTAGATAAAATTTTAAATTTTTTTGAAAAATTATTTTGTTAAAATATTTTTAAATTTCCTTCAGGGATAAATTTGTTTCTTATTATAAAATTTAATTGCAAAAGTACCTTTATCTAATTTTTTTTTTTTTTGTACGCATCAGTAATCATGGATCTCAGAGATAATATTGTTTGTAAGATAAACTTAAATATATGGTTTTCAGAACAAGGAAGATATATTTACACCTTAAAAAATGTTAATATTAATGTAAAATTAGAGCACAATTTTATGGATATTTTTATACCTTTCTCTAATTGTTGTTTAGAATATTAATAGCGGCCATCCTAAGAAAGTAAGTGCTGATAATTTTGTTTTTCTTGAAAAAAAAAAAACATAGACTTATCTAGTCGTACGTACGTAAATTAAAGAACATAGATCTATCTAATAAAACCTTAAGGGCCCTTTTTCTGTCCATAAGTTTAACATTTTGCTAAGGCTGGGAAGGGATCATTAAATTTTCATCTTCACAAACAGATGAAACAGAAATTTAATTTTGGATTGAACACCTTCTGTCCAAATGTTATCTTCATATGAGGATCACGATGCTAGGGTAGATGAGATATTATGAGTTAAATATTTTCAAGGTTACCTAACTATTATTTTTTTTTTCTTTCCAAAAAAAAAAAATTATATTTTTTAGTTTGGTTATTAAATTTTAATTTATTTTCTGTTGATAACTCAATTAAATTTTATTTTAGAAATGGTACTGATATCAAAGCATGGATTTGGCCCAGGGAAACGGAGCCTAGCCAAGGCCCTATAAGCAGATACTGTTCTTCTTCTTCCTCGCCATTCTTCACCTCCAAGCCACCTGCATCAGTATCAGACAAAAACCGTTAGAGAATGATAATGACAGCTAACAAATGTGAGCTAGCAACCAACAAACACATGACACGTCAATATTGACAGTACAAAGAGATCGTCTTAGCACACCTGCAAAGATTCCATGGCAACGCCCAAATAGCCTGTACCTCGCCAACGCCCGCACACTGACAGACCTCCCACGATACAAGGGCAATGTTCCCTAACAAACAGCACCAGCTCATTAGGGCCAATTGACAGAGAAGGTGCACGACCGAGACTATAGGGCAAACCACCTGAACAGAGCTCGTCACGAATCATCGAATGACACATGGCGTCGAGTACGGCTATATATATCCATACACAGTAGCAAGAAAGGTAACACACCCAAAAACCCTACAAAAACCCTTTCAAAGTTTCTCCATCTTCCCCCCAGCCTGACTTGACTGTCTGAGAGGGTTTGCTAGGACCCCGCCTAGCAAAGCTTCTTCACCGGCTTTTGTTTTGCAGATACCTTGCAATCTGAAAACGGACCGAGCGTATCAATTGGTGCGGTGAGCATGGAGCTATGACGGTCACAACGGAGAAAAATGGAGAGACCTCAGGACAAGAAACACCAACCCCAACCATTTCGGGACTAAAATCCCTTGATGCATCACTAGCCAACCTCTCAACACTATTGAACCCCGACCCCATTTCAACTACAAACACTGCTGGAACGTCCTCTCAAACTCAACACATCCCACCACCAACCCCTACCCATATATCAAATCTGGAGACTGCCACTATCATGGTTGTACTTCAAAAACTCACAGCAATCGTGGAGAACCTGACAGAGAACATGACAAGAAAGCAGACCCAGGGTGGAGTAGAGGAAGGCGGAGCTGGGGGAGAGGAAGAAGATAATGTCACAATGCCCTAAGAACAAACCAGAGCAGAAGGAGAAGCGGCCAAACAAGCCGAGGAGGAGGGTGATGCTCAGGCCCGAAGCGCACGAAAGGCCAAGGGCAAAGAGAAGGCTACCCTGAGTGAAGAAAATCTCCCAGCATTCATGGGAAGCATGGGGGCTTACATGGATTAAGAGTAACTACTCCAAACCATCCAAAAGGTAATCAGGAGCATGAAACCAGGTGAAAAAGGCAGAGGGTTCAACCCAAGGGATACCTCTCCCCTTGCAGATATGATCATCAATGATCCGTTCCCTGACAAGTTCAAGATGCCCCCCTTAAGCTCTTACGATGAATCAACAAACCCAGTTAGTCACGTCAACACCTACAGAACCACCATCCATTTGCAGTCTACCAAAGACTCAGTCCTCTGTAAGGTATTCCCCACCACCTTGAAGGGTTGGCCCAGGAATGGTACCAAGGGCTAGATAACGGCTCTATCAC
Source organism: Mallotus japonicus (assembly GCA_949634005.1). Classification (NCBI taxonomy): domain Eukaryota; kingdom Viridiplantae; phylum Streptophyta; class Magnoliopsida; order Malpighiales; family Euphorbiaceae; genus Mallotus; species Mallotus japonicus. The sequence continues at coordinate 19,122 of CATIWK010309303.1, read as the reverse complement.
CAGCTTTGCCTAGCTCTCCCAAGCTTTCACAGCTTGGTTTGTCACATGCATTCCTCTCAGACGAGTCTCAGCGGATCTCTAGAAATTATCGCAAAAGGAGACGGAGTCACTAAGGGACTTCGTTGAGAGGTTCAATAAGGAGGCAGTTCAAGTAGATGATTTGGACGTCATTATTGCTATTAAGGCCCTGGCAGTGGGTACTACTTGCAAGCCGCTCTACGACTCTCTGACCTTGCTACCACCGTCTACTTTCCCTGAGTTGATGGCGCGGGCATCCCAGCATATCCGGCTTGAGGAGTCCACAGTGGCAGATGGGAATAAGCTAGACAGGCGTAAGCCCACGGCCCTTCTACCTGAGGGAAGAGAAAAGGAGGATGGGTCGTTTGCTCGAAGAATGGCAAGAGACTACGAGTTCGGACCTCGAAGGAGAGAGGGAGATGAAAGAAGGGTTGACAGGAATTCCAGACTGCATACGTTTCGCACGAACCCTTATCCGCAACGTCAGCATACACCTAGAGACGGGGTATTCTGATGTGGATAAAACAAACTGGAGAAAGAGTCAATTGGCCAAGAAAAATCGATTCCAAATCTCCTAGAAATAGAGATAAGTATTGCGAGTTCCACAGAGGTACAAGCCACGATACGGAGGAATGTGTGCAACTTAAGGAAGAGATTCAAAGGCTGATTCGTATGGGTCACTTGCAGAGGTTTGTCAACGGATCAGGTGGTGATGGGAGATATCACCCTAGAGGAGATAACGAAGATAGGGGGAGAGATAGAGAGCAAAAGAGGGAGAGGGAGGAGCCGGTAGCTGTAATTAATGTGATCCTTGGGGGTTTCTTTGGAGAAACGGGGTTCAAAAGAAAGAGGAAGAGAGGAGTATACTCAGTATTCGGGGTCCTCAGGATTGATCAGTAAGTCACCTTCTCACCTCGGGATGGGGATTGGCTGGACGGACCACACGAAGATGAAATGGTGGTAGATGGCAGAATCAGGAACACACTCCTAAGGCATATGCTAGTGGATGACGGAAGTGTAGTAAACCTAATAACCTTGAGTGTGTTCAAGGCGTTGCGTGGCTCACCCACGGAATTGAAGAGAGTTTCCACTCCGCTAGTGGGCTTGGGAGGAAGGTCGGTGCCAGTACAGGGTTCCGCCAGGCTAACAGTCCAATTGGGAGATGGGGTACGTTACGAGGAATTCCCAGTTACCTTTATGATAGTAGATATCCCTTTTGCCTATAATGCAATACTGGGCAGACCTTTCCTCTATGACACAGGGGTCTGCACATGCATCAGATACCTTACCATGAAAATGCCCACCATTAGGGGAGAATTGTGTGTAAGGGGCAATCAGAAGGCTTCCCGAGAGGCTTGTAGGGTGGCTTTAAGAGGAGTAGTAGAGGCACTCCCCATGGAAACCCTCGAGTAGGAAGTAGGGGAAAGTAGACCAGAGCCAGCAGGAGAGATACGCGAGTGGGAATTATCTGACAACAGAAGGGTGAAGTTAGGGGCAGACATGGAAGAAACAGTATGCCAGGAGGTCCTCCTAGTTTTAAGAGAGAAGGAGAATTCTTTTGCTTGGTCTCCAGAGGATATCCAGGGAGTCAATCCTCATATCATGACTCACAAACTGAACGTGGATCCGTCAGTAAAGCCAGTGAAGCAAAAGAAGAGGCATGCACCAGAAAGGCAAATCGCCATTTCAGACGAAGTGGACAAACTCCTTAAAGCAGGTTTCATTAGGGAAGTGTACTACCCTGATTGGCTCTCTAATGTCGTTTTGGTTAAGAAGTCCAATGGAAAGTGGAGAATGTGTGTCGATTTTACCGATCTAAACAGGGTATGTCCAAAGGACAGTTATCCACTACCGAGCATTGATCAACTTGTAGATTCCACGTCAGGATACGAAATATACAGCTTCATGGATGTGTATGCTGGATATCACCAAATCAGAATGGACAGGTGGGACGAGGAGAAGACGTCCTTTATCACAGATAGAGGGACGTTTTACTACAAGGCTATGCCATTCAGTCTGAAGAATGCCGGTGCCACTTATCAAAGATTGGTAAACCGGATGTTCAAGGAGCAGATAGGGAAAACGGTGGAGGTATACGTCGATGATATGATAGTGAAAAGCAAAAAGGGGAGTAGCCACACTAGGGATTTGGAAGAGGCACTAGGAGTGTTGGGTAAATTTGGCATGAAGCTCAATCTAGAAAAATGTGTTTTTGGGTCAAAGCCGGGAAATTCCTCGGTTTCATGATTTCCCAGAGAGGAATCAAAGCGAATCCAGAGAAAATTCAAGCAGTAATAAAGATGAAACCCCCTCAGTCCATCAGGGAAGTACAAAGGCTGAACGGACGCATCACAGTATTGGGACGCTTCATTTCCTGTTCCGCCAAAAGGTGTCTCCCATTCTTTCAAGCATTGAAATGCCTAAAGAATTTCAAATGGATGGATCAATGTCAAAAAGCTTTTGAGGAACTGAAATCATTTCTCAGTTCTCCTCCCCTCCTCAGCAGGCCAAAACAAGGTGAATCTTAATACCTCTACTTGGTAGTAGCAGACGAAACAGTGGCATCGGTGTTAGTAAGGGAAGAGGGGGAAGAGCAGTTCCCAGTATACTACGTCAGCAAAACCCTCAAGGGTACAGAAATCAGGTATCCCATAATTGAAAAGATGGCGTTTGCCCTGATCGTATCCGCACGACGTTTGAAGCAGTATTTTGAGGCGCATCAGATAATAGTAAGAACATATCAGCCGTTACGAAAGATATTACAGAAAGCTGAAACATCTGGGAGAATTGTAGAATGGACTACTAAAATTAGGGGATACGGAGTCAAGTACAAACCAAGGAAATCCTTGAAAGCCCAAGTTTTGGCCGATTTTGTGGCAGAATGTGGGGAAGAGCAGAATAAATTGGCTGGAATGAAACCTACCCCATGGCTCTTATATGTTGACGGAGCTGCTGGCCCTAGGGGTACCGGTGCAGGAGTAGTGCTCAAAGGCCCAAAAGGAATCAAGATAGAATATGCCCTCAGAATACAGTTCAAAGCCTCTAATAATGCAGCAGAATATGAGGCCATGATAGCTGGCTTGAGCTTAGCAAGAGAGATCAAACCCGAAGCTTTGACTATTTACAGTGATTCCCAGTTGGTAATCAATCAGATGAAGGGGCGATTTGCAGCAAAGGATGAGGATATGCTCAAATACTTGGCAATGGCAACTGGGGTAGCAGATCAGCTCAGACAAGCAGGAATGGACCTTGTGCTTGAACAAATCCCCAAAGAGTCTAACCAAGAAGCTGACGCGCTTTCCAAAAAAGCGTATAAAGGGTATGACATACCAAAAGGGGTACTCCTAGAAGAACTGACAGAACCAACCACGGAGAACAGCCAGAACATGCTGGTTATTAAGGCAGTTTGCTGGATGAAGCCTATTGTTGAGTGGTTAGACTTAGGAGTACTTCCAGCCGATGAGGGAGAGGCTCGAAAAGTGTGGAGAAATGCAGTAGCATATGCAATCAATGGGGATATCCTTTACAAAAGGTCAGCAACGCACCCCTAGTTGAAGTGCATCACTAAGGAGGATGGAGAGTACGTGCTCAGGGAAATCCATGAAGGAATTAGAGGAGCTCATGAGGCAGCAGGAACGATAGTTCGGAAGGCTTTACTACAAGGCTATTATTGGCCTACTATGCAGGCGAATGCCAAGGAGCTCATAACGAAATGCAAAAAATGCCAGTATCATAAAAGGTACAATCACTTACCATCAGCGCAGCAACAACCATTAGGTATCGCCTGGCCGTTCGCACAGTGGGGGATGGATATCCTGGGTCCTTTTCCTCTGGCGAAAGGGCAGAAGAAGTTTTTGATTGTCGCCATAGACCATTTCACTAAATGGGTAGAAGCAGAACCTGTTGCATCAATCACCCAGGCAAAGATAACAAGTTTTTTCTGGAAGAACGTAGTATGCAGATTTAGGATACCCAAGTGGCTGGTAACAGATAACGGCAAACAATTTGATTGTAGAGAGTTCAAAGAGTTTTGACAAAACCTCCACATCAGCTTACACTTCACCTTCACCTCAGTGGCACACCCCCAAACTAATGGAATAACGGAAGTGACAAACCGAATGCTGCTGCAAGGCATCAAGAAAAGGTTGGACCAGACCAAGGGAGAATGGGTAAAGGAACTATACAACGTCTTATGATTATATCATACAACTCCAAAGGAAAGCACATGGCAAACCCCTTTTAAATTGGCATACGGTACGGAAGCTCTAGTTCCAACAGAGATAGGCATTCCAAGCTATCGGGTGGTTACATATAATGAAGAAAGTAATCATGAGGCCCTCCGCATGAACTTGGACTTGCTAGAGGAGGCAAGGGAAGCAGCAGAAGTCAGAATGGCGGCTTGTAAGAAGAAAATGAGCCATTTCTATAATAGAAGAGTCAAGGAAAGGTGTTTCCTCCCTGGAGACCTGGTACTGATCCGTGCAGACATCACCAAGGGAAACGCCAGTGTGGAGAAGCTAGAACCTAACTGGCAGGGACCATACGAGGTAGCCGCAGCCCTCGGACCAGCCACCTACAAACTGGAAGATGCCAACGGCAAAAGCATGCCCAGAACGTGGAACGCCTCAAACTTGAAAAAGTATCATCAGTAAGATAGCTATGGTATAGTTATTTTAAGTCAAGTTTTCACGTTTTATCTTTTATGTCTATAAGAAGCTACTTTAGCATGATATAAAGAAGGCGTAAAGCCATTTGGGTGCAATTTACCAACCTCTTCAATTTTTTGAGCTCCACAAATAAACAAACCCCTCAGTGCGACACATCGCCTGAGAGGAGTTTCCTATAGACGAACCCCTCAGCGCGACACATCACTTGAGAGGAGTTTCCTATAGACGAACCCCTTAGCGCGACATATCGCTTGAGAGGAGTTTCCTATAAATGAACCCCTCAGCACGACACATCGCCTGAGAGGAGTTTCCTATAGAAGAACCCCTCAGCGACACACATCGCTTGAGAGGAGTTTCTTATAAATGAACCCCTCAACGTGACACATCACCTGAGAGGAGTTTCCTATAGACGAACCCCTCAGCGCGACACATCGCTTGAAAAGGAGTTTCCTATAAATGAACCCCTTAGCGCGACACATCACTTGAGAGGAGTTTCCTATAGACGAACCCCTCAGTGCGACACATCGCTTGAGAGGAGTTTCCTATAAATAAACCCCTCAGCATGACACATCGCCTGAGAGGAGTTTCCTATAGACGAACCCCTCAGCGCGACACATCGCTTGAGAGGAGTTTCCTATAAATGAACCCCTCAGCGTGACACATCGCCTGAGAGGAGTTTCCTATAGACAAACCCCTCAGCACGACACATCGCTTGAGAGGAGTTTCCTATAAATGAACCCCTCAGCGCGACACATCGCCTGAGAGGAGTTTCCTATAGACGAACCCCTCAGCGCGATACATCACTTAAGAGGAGTTTCCTATAAACGAACCCCTCAGCGTGACACATCGCTTGAGAGGAGTTTTCTATAAACAAACCCCTCAGCACGACGCATCATCTGAAAGGAGTCTCCTATGAACAAAACCACGACACATCACCTAAAAGGGGCTTTCATCATGGAAAACCCTTCAGAGGAATGCATTATTCTTAAATGCTTAAAAGCAAACCCGAGAGGAACCTGTTAATAGGACCTAGGCATACATACTTCAAAATGAAACATCTCATTTAGCTCCTTGGTATAATAAACCCAAGAGAAGCTGGAAAACATAAAACACAGAAGAATAGGTAATTATTATTCTAAAAAAAACACCTTAGCATATTGTCTGCAAAGAAACCAAAAAGTGAAACAAGCAAATGGTCCCTACGACACATCGCCATGACGCATCTGAAAGTCACATCAACAGCACAAAATAGCTAAACAAATTGACATAAAGTTGGCTATGGAAGCACTAGACAGCATCCACAAGTTAATAGGTTCAAAGGAAAAGCTAAGTACCATTACACCTCCACCCTTGTGGAGTTTGAAATTTCATAAATATTGTTCAAACTTGCCATCAACCGGCAAAGGAAAACTACCATAAGAAATTATTCAAGAATAAAGGAGAATCGACAGGGCTCCAGGCCTTCGATCCAGGAACGGTCCATATCAGGAAAGCACCCCTCTAACTCCTCAGCAAATTGCTTCTTAGCATCCGCATATAGGGCCCAAGACTCACGCACAATACTGTCAAAATCAGCCTCCAGCTCAGTAAAAGAAGCCTTGGATTTATGAAGAGAATGCTCGAGAGATTCCCCTTTTGATTTCAGTTCTTGATTTTTCTCTATCAGCTCACGGTTGTGCCCATCTAAAGTTTCAACTTGCTTTTCCAGTATAGAAACGCGGTTATGATTCACCAAGGTAAAGCTCTTCATTTCCTTGACATGTTGTTCTTTCAAATGAGCAGGTTCCCCCATCAGCTCAGTGTTGCGTTTGTGCAAGGTGACAAGACGTTCGTCTATGAGAACAGACAACTCCATTTGCTGAAAACAAAGAGCCAAAAGTAAGAGAATAAAATACAAGTATAAATTAACAAAACGGAACTGCTGTGAATAAGTAAGCACACCTTAATAGTCAACAGCCGCTGTTGGCACCTGAAGTCAATATCCAACTTCATAGGGCTCCGCAAGTCCTCGTCACTGGGAAGGAGGCATATCCGAGCTAAATCAGCACTGACACCGGGAAACCGAACTAAATAACCACCATATTTTTCGTGCTTTCTAGCCAGCTGAGTATGAAGTTCTTGAATCACTCCAGCTACCACTTCCTCCGGGTTTCCCTCAGAGGAACCCTCACCACGAACCTCCAAAGGGAGAGATCCTGAACGGAGGCGTTTAGGAAAAGGAGCATCATTGTTAGAAGAATCCAGTGTCACCACATCCACAGAACCGCCGAGCAATTCGACGTTCCCCTCAATGACAGGGGCAGAGGAATCAGTCTCTTTGAACTCCGGAACAGGGGAAGGCGGCATATTAGTAATGGATGGTCCCTTGAGCAAATCCTTCAAAGATTTCCCTATAAAAAGAAGAAGGTGTCAGAAAACAAATCCTTCAAGGATTTCCTTTTTTTAAAAAAAAAAAAGAGGTTAAGTCATAAAGCAAGTGTAAAGGCAAAATAAGGCTACATATCCCACAGACCTTTCAAGCGACCAATGATCCGGCCACAATCAAAGCATTCTCCTCTAGCGCGAGACTGCAAAGTTTCAAGTTTTTTCTCCTCCTCATCTGACAGTTCTATTTTTCCATCTCCTTTAAAGGTGTCGTCAACCCATATACGAGGGAGATCACCCCACCCATCTGGATTGGTCACCACAAAAAAGTTTTTAAACCAAGACTTCCTAACCTTGGGACATCCCATAAACAACGCTCTGTTAGCGCGACCAGATAAGTGCCGATACTGGCTTTTCTTGCTAAATATGAAAAGATACTGAAAAATATTCAAATCAGGCTCAAAACCTACCTGTTCACACATTGCAATAAAAGCATGTCAAGAACATTAAGCTATTTGGGGTAATTTGGCTCATACATACTCCATATGTCGTAAGGAAATCCACCATTAAAGGATGAAGGGGAAAACGCAGACCAGCCCGAAGAGTGTCCTCGTATATAACTATGTGTTTATCCCCCAGCATGAAATTACCGCGATAACCTTTCGGTACACTGAGTTTATATTCTCCTGGGATATTATACTCCTCCTTCAACTTCGCCAAATGGTTAGGTGTCACGTTGGAACGAATAAAACTCACTAAAGAAACTTCCGAAATCCCCTGACTCATGCACCCACTGTCATCATCAGTGGGTGTACCATCCCTCTGGCGAAGACGATGTGACGTCACCCGGCCCTGAGAAGCATGAGACATACTGGAGTGGGAATCGTCATGAGCCGATCCCCCTCTCCCCTCCAAAGATTTTTCGACGATATCTACACCGGAATGGCTCACCATAGTAAAAGACAATATACCACGCATAAATCAACAGTAAAACAGACGCAAAGATAGCAAGAAAATAGCATGGCAAACATCATCAAGCAATAATAAAAGACAAGAATGACGGTAAAAAGAGAAAAAGGCAAAACATTTACAGGAGCTCATTCACCGATACTCACAAACAAAGGGAATGACGATATTTTTCTAAAAAAAAAAGGGGGCAAGAAGAAAAAGGGAACATGGAAGTACCTCTCCTTGATGACATAGTAAGCAAGCGAAAAAGAGTCAGCACCAGATAGAATCACAAACACAAATCGCAGCAACGAGCAAGAAGAACAATAAAAATCTCCAGCAAGAAAGTGATGCTACCAAAAAGAAAACACTTCTGAAGGAAAATAAAGAAGGAAAGAGAAAAGAAGGGAGTTGGTGAAACTTAATAAGCCTAATGATGAGCCCTATTTAATGACACAGATCATAAATAGAAAATTTTTTAAAATAGCAAAAAGAGGGGGAGTGAAAACTGAAAAGACGCGATGGGCGGAACACGAACAGGCGGTTAACACAAACCAAAACCGCCCCTTAGTAACTGCACCACCACGTACAAAGGACCAGTGAACCATAAAGTTACGCTTCCACAAGACGCATCATGAAGATGTATCAACTAGACACTTTGACAAGAAGTTAAACATAAATGATCAACACTTCGGGGGGGAACCCTGATACCAAAGCATGGATTTGGCCTAGGGAAACGGAGCCCAGCCAAGGCCCTATAAGCAGATACTGTTCTTCTTCTTCCTTGCCATTCTTCACCTCCAAGCCACCTGCATCAGTATCAGACAAAAACCGTTAGAGAATGATAATGACAGCTAACAAATGTGAGCTAGCAACCAACAAACACATGACACGTCAACATTGACAGTACAAAGAGATCGTCTTAGCACGCCTGCAAAGATTCCATGGCAATGCCCAAATAGCCTGTACCTCGCCAACGCCCGCACACTGACAGACCTCCCACGATACAAGGGCAATGTTCCCTAACAAACAGCACCAACTCATTAGGACCAATTGACAGAGAAGGTGCACAACCGAGACTAAAGGGCAAACCACCTGAACAGAGCTCGTCACGAATCACCGAATGACACATGGCGTTGAGTACGGCTATATATATCCATACACAGTAGCAAGAAAGGTAAGACACCCAAAAACGCTACAAAAACCCTTTCAAAGTTTCTCCATCTTCTCCCCAGCCTAACTTGACCGTTGGAGAGGGTTTGCTGGGACCCCGCCCAGCAAAGCTTCTTCACCGGCTTCTATTTTGCAGATACCTTGTAATCTGGAAACAGACCGAGCGTATCAGGTACCGTTTCAAATTTTTAGTCCTTTAATTTTATTTTTTTTCAATAAAATATATGGCATGTTAACAAGATGTAGTAAGACCAAGTCTAAAATATGGCAAGGTTCGGTAGCACCAACGGCTATAAATGTATGGCAAGGTCTAGAGCAAATTGTTTTAGGGATAAAAACAATTTTAGTGTTTGAGCATTTTAAAATTTGATGATTTAATCTTTTAACTTTCTTTTATAACAATTAAGTGTGTGAATCTGTAAAAAAATAACAATAAGGTGTATATAGCAGATCATCAAGAATTTACCTTTCAAAAATATACTATTTTAGAACTAAAAGACTTTTTACCCCTAAATAATAATAATAATAATAATAATAATAATAATAATTATTATTATTATTATTATTTTAAATAAAAATAAATTTATTAAAAATAATTGTATTTTTATTTATTTATAGTTTGACTCATAATTATTTTAAGTTTATAAAAATTAAAAATATTTAAAGCTACAAATTCAACTATCATCATTTACAAAATTTTGAATTAATGAAAATGTAAAATTAAAAATTTTCAATTGTTCTTTTTATTTAGTTTACAATTTTTAATAAATTTAATCAAATTAAAATTTTAGTATTACAAAATTAGTGGTTTAAATATATTTATTTTGATAAAGCCAAAAAAAAAAAAAAAAGCTCTTCAAGTCCTCTCCAAGAAGAAGTTAATTATTTTGATAAATGTATATTTTATTAATTTGTCATGATTTACACTAGAAAAAAATGTATTATTATTTTATAGTAGAAAAAGTAAATTTAAATCATTGTCATAGATAATTTGGTCATTTTTTGTATATAACCCGCTGTAAACACTTTATTGTTATTTTTTTCGGGTTACAACACTTAATATATCTATATCTATGTATACACACACACACACACATACATATATATATATATATATATATATATATATATATATTGTAAAAAATAGTTTAAATATTGAATTGTTAAATTTTAAAAAATTCAAACACTAAAAATATATATTTTTTTATAAAATAATTATCCCATTATTTTATGATTGATAGTACCTGTGTCAATAATCCAAGGTTCGGGAGCACCAACGGCTATAGAAGTATTACAAACTCTTGTTAAACTCTTGCCATACTCTCGTTAACAGTTTGGCAAGGTCTATAATAAATTATTTTATAATAATATTATAAATATTTGTACGTTTAATTTTTTTCTATTTTATTTTTTAAAGATGTATTCCCTTATTTTTAAAACTGTCGATAAAATATAATGAATTCTACATTGCAAATTGTAAGAATTTAAAAAATATAATGAAATAAAATATTTTTAAAATTTTAAAATTTTAAAGTTATTTATTAATAAAGAACAAAAATTGGTCATGCAAATTTAATTTGAGGTTGATATTATTTAAAACTATACATATAAACAAAATATTTTTAAATTTAAATTAAAACAAGTGAATAATAAAATATTACATTCACAATTTAAAAATCAAATTAATTATTATAAAAAATATTTTTAAATTTGTACTTTCTAACTTAATTAAGTTAATAACATAAAAATAGTAATAAGAATTATTATTTTAAAATTTTAATTAATAAATATATTATTCAAAATAACAATTAGTATCATAAAAAAGTTATAAATTATTTATAAAGATATCAATTTTATTTTGATGGTCACTAAAATTTTTAATTATTTTATTTTGACTACTAAATTTCAATTCATTTCATTTCATTTCAATCACTAATTTAATAGGTATTTGACTTCTATGCCGATATAGTAAATATTTTTTGAATATTTTAAATATAACTGTTATATTAGCAAAAGACTACCAAATAAACTATCGATAATACTTAAATTAAAATTTAATTACTAAAAATAATTAAAATTTAGTACCTAAAACAAAAAAAATTGCAAAGTCAAGTGACCATTGGAATATTTAACCCTGTGTATATGCACGGGAAAGAGTTAAAGAAACATTAGTTAATATTCTGCTTAAGGTTGGATTATGGAATTTTCATATCTTTACAAAAGACAAATGAAAGAAAACCCAGTTTATACGGCAATTCACTTTGGATGGGACGGGAGGCCGCTGTAAATGTCTCATCTGTTGGATTTAGCCTTCAATTTTATATTTTATTGTACAAATTGAAGAAAAAAGTTGGGAAAAAAACAAAAAGAAAAACAAAAAATAGATTTACGTAACCATTTTCGATGGAATTGTTTTTTATTTTTTTGAAAAAATAGTTACACTTCTTTAGACATAATAAAAAAAAGACAATAATATGTATAGTGGGTCGTGACATCATTGCCCACTATACGATAAAATTTGCAGGAGTAATTTTTATTTTCTCATCTTAATTCAAATTTATTTCTTTTAAAATTTTTATTTTTTAAAAATTTCAATTTTTTCAAATAATTATTTAAGCTGATGAAATCTAAAAACTTATAATGAACTAAATGAACTCATCGTGTCATGATTTAAACATCTATAAATTATAATTAATATATTTATTTATTTACTTATTATTATTATTATTAAAATAAAGAAGAAATAAAACGTTAGAATGTTACAACCAGCGACGCACTGTTCACATCGTCGCTGCCCATAAATTAAAGTGTGAATTTTTTATGTCACTACCTGATATGAAAGGACAAATAAACTAAAATTTAACACATATAATAATTTTATAAAAATAGAAAGGGGAAAGTACGGAAAAGTATCTTGTAGTTTCGCGCTTTTAGTTTCGAGGACCTATGGTTTTTTTTTTTTTTGGCACTTAGCTGCCTGTGGTATCTCACCGTTAGCACTTTAGTGACAAATTCAGTTACACCGTATAGTAATCCTATGTGGCAGCTGATGTGGCACCGCGTGGCAGATAACACGTGCGTAAGGATGACATGGTGCCACATCATCTACCACGTATGATTACTTAATGACATCACTAATTGGTCATTGAAGTGCAAAAGATGACGTACCACATGTCACTAAGTGTAAAAAAGAAAAATCACAAGGTACTTTTTTGTACATATATTAATCGAACATAATTAGTTAAAATTCAATTAATTTTGTACACTAATGATCTAAACCAAAATAATAATAATTTATTGCATTTTCGAATAATCTTACTTTTTAAATTTTAATAAAAATAATAAATATAACAAAAATAAATTTAATTCATGTCATCGGTTATTATTAATATTAATCATTAATATTTTTCATATTAATATTGAGTATAGTTGCATCCACCTCTATTGATTAAGAGAAGTAGTAGTGACTACCAATGAGATTTAGATGAAATAGTGTAGACTGAAGTCTTAAGACCTTTCAAAATGTTTTAGTTAATTAGTTCAATTATTGAAGTTTTAAGGACCTCAGTCTAAACCTCATTCGCAAGGCAAATGAAGAAGTGGAAACTTCAGTTTGAAATAATTAATTGATTAGATTGAGGTCCTTGAAACTTTAATAATTGAACTAATTAACTAAAAATTTTCGAAAAGTCTTAAGAATTCAGTCTACACTATTTAATTTAAATCTTATTGGTAGTCACTACTACATCTCTTAATCAATAGAGGTGGATGCATCTATACTCAATATTAATATGAAAATTATTGTAATGATTAATATTAATGATAACCGATGACATGAATTAAATTTATTTTTGTTATATTTTATTATTTTTATTAAAATTTTAAAAATAAGATTATTCGAAAATGTAAAAAATTATTGTTATTTTGGTTTAGATCATTAGTATACAAAATCAATTGAATTTTAACTAATTATGTTCGATTAATAAATATACAAAAAAGTACCCTGTGGTTTTTCTTTGTTGCACTTAGGTGACATGTGGTACACCATCGTTTGCACTTCAATGACAAATTACCGATGTCATTAAGTAATCCTACGTGGCAGATGATATGGCGCCACATCATTTGCCATGTGTGTGCCACATCATCACTTCGCACACATCATATGCCAAGTGGCTCCACATCGGCTGCCACGTAGGATTACTTAATGGTGTTATCGAATTTGTTACTAAAGTGTTAACGGCGAGATATCACAGCTCACCTAAGTGCAAAAAAAAAAAAAAAAAAACACAGGCCCTTGAAACTAAAAGCGCGAAACCACATGGTATTTTTCCTTACTTTTCCCTTTTTTTAACTAATATTGTTGATTAATGGCTCACTAATTTAAAACGTCATATGTTTGATTTATGATGATGTTCTTGACCCTTTTTTTTAAGAAAATAATAGATTAATGAGCCTATAGGTGAAGGTTAATGAGCATGTAGATGAAGGTTAATAACCCTACAAGTAAAGGTTAGTGACCTACAGCATGCTCATTGATCTTCACCTGCAGGTTCATTGATCCCTCAATAAACATGCAGGTGAAGATCAATGAACCTACGCTAAAAAAAAAAGACGTTTGACGCAAAAGAAAAAGATACACATTTTTTTTTCACACGTATAATGACTCATGATCCATATTGCAATATGAATGGAGTCCATGGTATAACAATTGAAGTATCACCACTCATATATTAATTAGCCTATAACATGCAGCTGGTGTGCATATATTAGCTAGAGAAGGTTGTTAGATAGCTATATTCTTCTTCAGTTATAGTATTGTCATGGGCAAAGTGAGCTGGCAAGTTAGTTACTAGCACTACATCAGTTTTTTTTTTTTTTTTTTCTTTTCTCTATATTGGCCGTAACTTTGTTATTGGTGGAGTGAGACACATTGAAAGAATTTTTTTGTTAGTTTCTCCTTCTATTTGCTCAAAGAATATAATATGCATTGATTTAATTTTTAAAAAATTATACACCAATAACTTTGTTTACTATAACTCTAGGCAAAAATCTCGGATACCTAAATGGCTTGCCGGTTCCAGGTCATCATCTTCCTAATTTCATTCAGTTGAGCCAGCCATGTTTCTTTTACAGCTTTTCACCATTATACTGCATTACGTGAGTAATAGTGCCATCATATATCGGCTTTCACCACCATAACCTGTCAACAACCCAACTTCCATACCAGCCTCATAACTTTGCAGAAAAACAGTACAAGCTCCAACATTCTTGGCTATGTATCTATTAATGCACTCACCAGCATAAGCATTAGAATGAATTTATGAGACCCATCCGCACAAACGATACCTATAGGACGCCTGAATGATGCCCTAGTAGTATTAACTTTGCACCAACCATATAGGAGGGATCAGCCAATCCAAACTTCTTTCCTGTGGCCTTTATATGTATCAAGTAAAATTGAATTAGTTAGAATACGATAGATTCTGAATTATCGGTGATTTAAATTTAAAAAAAAAAAAAAGGATAACAACATTTATAGTCTTATAATTTATATCATTTTTTCAATAAATTAATTTTCTTTACAATCAAGTTCTATAAGTTTAATTTTCTTTACAATCAAATTCTATAAGTTTTAAAAAGTTTTTCCGTTAGTTCTATTTATTAGTCAAACCAATTTTTCATTAGTCAACTGTTAAAATTAAACTTGTTTTTTACATTTTAGTCTTAAAACTTTAAAATCTTTTATATTTTAAATAAATAATAGTTTTATTTATAATTAATTACACTATTTAATTTTCATAATAACAATATTAACTCATTAAAAATAATATCAAAAAATTAAAAACTAAAAATATTTTTTTATTTATGTCAACATTATAATTTGTGTTAGATTTCAAATATCTATTGAATTCAATTATATTTGAATTTTAGATATTTTCAAAAAAATATTTTTCTTTATGTTAAGCTATTTTATGAAAATATATAACTTATTTAATTGCTCAAATATTTATTATAAAACAGCTTATATTAAAGAAATATTTTTTAAAAAAAAATTGTCTATTTTAAATTTCATTGAGTTTAAAAATTATTTAAAATATAATATAACACAAATTATAAAATTGACAAAATTGATTGAATTTTTTCATATAAAAAATTTATTCATTTATGATATATTAACTAAAATTATATATTTAAAAATAATTAAAATATTTAATTAATTTTATTTAACATTGTTAATGAAACTAGTAATTTAAGAAAAAATATTATCTTTGTTATTTTTTGGTATTATTTTAGTGAGGATATAGTTATTATGCAAGTAAATAATAAAATAAATCATAAATAAAAAATATTTATTTAAAATATCAAAATGATATTTTTTAAAAGTTTTAGGACTGAAATATAAAAGAAAACTTTAATTTTAAGAGTGGACTAACGGATAGGACTAATAGGAAGACTTTTTAAAACTTATAGAACTTGATTGTAAATAAAATTACTTACAGGACTTAATTGGAAAAACAATATAAGTTATAGGACTAAGAATATTGTTATCCCAACAAAAACATTCTTTCTTGTGATGGTTGTGGGTCTCTCTATACATTCAAAGCAAATAAAACTATCCACACAAGCTTCCAGATAATTTGGTAGTTATCGGCTATGATGCACGGAAATTTTTATGAACAAACGTTTCTGCGTTTTAGAAATATTTCCGTATCGAAAACTTCATGAAACTTCAGGAAACTCCTTGGAAATGTTTCGGGGACATTTCCGCAAATATGAAAAATTAGAAAATACGTTTCCTACTTGAAATGTATTTTTAACTTTAAAAATATATTCCTTTAGTATTTTCCTAAATAAAAAAGTAGATAAATTAAAAATAATTTTATATTTTTCTTAACTAAACACAATAATTTCTATAATTATACTATTACTTGATAAAATAGATAAAATTTGTCAATATTTATATGTAAAATTTATATCTATATATATATATTCATATATTTTTAATATTTATTTATATATCCCTATACCTTTAATATTTATACATTTTCCCCATGTTTCTATTTCCTATGATTTTAAAAAATGTGGTTTTGCCATATTCATTTTCACATTTCTCCGTTTTTCCATTTCCATTTCCATTTCCGTGCTACATAGGTTATCGGCAGATTGCCCAAGCTATAAAGATGAAACTATTGTATTATGAGTATACATTAGTTAGCTATTCTATTTTCAAGAGCTAAAACTGAGTTCATTTAATTTAGAGTCTATTTGTTTGGTAAAAAAATAAGGATGGGAATCAAAACTGGAATGAATAATTTTGATTTCTTATGTTTGGTTAGCTAAAATTCATCATGGGAACATTAATGGAAATTAACATTCCCTTGTATTGTTAAGGAATGAGTTTTGATTCCCTTGGAAATCAAGTCAAATCAATTATAAATTGATCGAAATTTTAAATATTAACATATATTTTTTAAAATTTATAAAATTTTAGACTAGATCTCAGATTCGAGTTTTAGTGCATGTAGTCATATTAAATTAGTTGTTGGGAGACATTCGTCACGCTTATAGTCATGTCTAGATTGAACCAGACTTCAATAAAATTTGAATACTAATGGTTTAAACAAAAAATTTGAATATTTAATACTTTCAAATTTTAGATCAAGAGGTGAAATTTGATTCATAATTAATTGTCCTTTTTCTAGTAGATAAAGAAAATTATTCACCATGAAATGCCAAAGAAATTCACACTCTAATCATGTAATTGTTATAAAAAATATATATTATCTTTCTTAAAGCAAACAAAAACTAATAGGGTCTGAAAGTTACGAATTGTTTATTTTACGAACCTAAATTTATATATTGAAAAACTATACGTAAATTTTTTTTAAAAAAAAAACCTATACTCAATAATTGTCGTATGATAACAATAAAAATATTGGTGCATTGAGCTATTTGAATAGAAAAAGGAAATAAATAAAAGCAATAAACAGCCGCTGACAAAAATAATTAATAAAATAATACAAACGGTCGGCTTTTCTCCTTTTTTTTTTAATTGCAATTTGCCAATTGATTTTTGCATCTAGGCAGTAGGACAAAAAATCATGAGATGACAAAGCAATGCGATAGGTGAGCTAAGCATCATATTATATTTAGATTGAGACTTTTTTTTTTAAATTATACTTACTGTTGATGCACTATTATTCAGGTAATTGCTCATTGGATGAGACTCATAAACATGTTTATTAACACATACGAACACAAACTAACGATATGGGATCCCGAAGGAATAGTCGCGGTCCGACTATTTAGATTGAGACTTGATACCATAAAGTCTTTTCAAAAAAAAAAAAAAAGAAAGACTTGATACCATAAAGTAAAAGATTAGGAATATCAACCAAAGCAAAATGATCCCGTTGCCGTATACTAATTGAATTTGTATCCTTATGTGAGCTAGCCCCTCCTCTTCGTAATATATCGTTCTTCTGCTTCAAACTTCGCATGCGCTTGAATGTTTAATGTCCATATATATATATATATAACTTAAGTATTAATGAACTGTCCAATAAAAGACAGTTTTTCTCTTTTAAATTAATAAGGGTAAAATTTAAATTTTACAATTGAAAATACCCTTGAAGAAAAATTACCATTCAATTACTTGGTCATTGGCTATATATGCATTTTTTTTAATTTAAGGGTTTATTTCAATATTTAATAAAAAAATATCTAATTTCGGCTTATTGTGCAATTTTTTTATTTTATTATTATTATTTTTATTGCTACACAACAAAGAAGAGGATTTACTGTACAGATACAATGGAAGTAAAATAATTTACATCTAATTTTTATGGAATTTTTTTAAATTTTGTGCCATTTAAAAAAATAGAAATATTTAAATAAAAAATTCATTTCATTCCATATAAATTTGTATTTTTTTATTCACTCTCAAAATAAAAATTAATAAATATTTATTTAAATATAACAAATTAGGATGAGATGGATAAAAAAAATATTTATTTATTTATTACTTTGGGAATGAATAAAAAAGCAAAATTGTATATACGATGATATGAGTTTCATTTATTTAAATAATCCTAATGGTTTGGAAATAGTATGTAATTTAAATTTTTTTAAAAAATAAATTCATAAAAATTAGTTGTAAAATCCTTTAGATATCATATTACTATTAGTAGATCCAACAAGTATAAAAAAGAAATGGTTATTTAATATTTATATTAGATAAAAATTTAATTTTTTGAAAAAATTTGTGTAAAAATATTTTTAAATTCTCTTTAAGGGTAAATTTGTTCTTTATTATAAACTTTAGAGGGCAAAAATATACTTATATCTAAATTTTTTTCGTAAATGTTAGCAATAATGGACCCTAGAATTAACATTGCTTAATTCTCAAAAAAAAAAAAAAAAAGAATTAACATTATTTGTAAGAAGGGTTTAAATATATGATTTTAAAAACGATAAGGATATATTTACACCTTAAAAACATAGTGATGAATATGAAATTAGAGCACAATATTATAGGTGTTTTTATAGCTTTTTCTAATTGATACTGCCGGTTCGTTTCCCAGGTGGAAATGTATCCTGCAAAACAAATCCGGTGAGGGGTACGCCGGGCGGGGTCCCGGCGAACCGACTCCGACGATCAAGTTAGGAGGAGCACCGGAGAGAAAAGAGAGAAAATGAAATAGTAGTTGAGTTAACTTAGGGTTTACAAGTTATACCTCCCTTTATATACTGATTTTCTAGGGTTTTTTGTGGGTTCAC
Source organism: Mallotus japonicus (assembly GCA_949634005.1). NCBI lineage: Eukaryota > Viridiplantae > Streptophyta > Magnoliopsida > Malpighiales > Euphorbiaceae > Mallotus > Mallotus japonicus. Next base: position 172 of record CATIWK010309303.1, on the reverse strand, counting down.
CTTTGGTTGCCACTTGGAGCTTTTCCATTGCTTGGAGACTAGTACTGTTCACGTGGGCATGTCCCCTGAATGGGTCTGGTACTGTACACGTGGCACTGTTCACGTGGGCATGTCCCCTTTGGTGTTTCCAGCTTGGTCTCCAAGCATGCTTTGCTTCCGTCATCCACGTGAA